>JAWPHD010010916.1:0-88659 GCA_037043455.1 Cyrtodaria siliqua | reverse complement strand
AGTTACAATAATCACTGTCGCAAATCACCAGATTCTTTCACAGTCACAATCACAAATTCTATCACAAGTCTCAAAATCACAAATATTATCACAGTCCGAGTCGCATATCAGAAATTACCTATCATAGCATCTCAAATCACAAATTTCTATCACTGTCCCAAATCACAATTATTATCACAGTCCGAGCCGAAAATCACAAATTACTTATATCACAGTCCACAAATCACTAACACATTCACAATTTATCACAATTTACTATCACAGGCGCAAATCACAATTTATCTATATATCAAGTCACAAATACTATCACAGTCACAATCACAATTTTCTATCACAGTCGCCAATCACTTTCACAGTCGCAGGCACAATTAGCCACTTTTTCCAAACTAATGTTACCGCGCTCATTGTCCTATAATTTTATCCAATCCCCAGTGCTTGAAGTATTTTTCACCATTTTCTCGATTAATCAATCATTTTTAGTTACTTGTAATAGTGATACTGTTAATCCATGTAACAATGCAATGTAGAAAAAAAAATGGGTTCTGTGACGCATTATTTCTTGCTGAGTGAAGTGATTAGGATGGCATTTCAAAATCATTAACAACTCTCCGGATTAATGCCCAGCCAACTGGTTACTTATATCCTGCAATGGTAATTGCTTGCCATAGATGTTAGAAGGTGTAACTGGACCTGAATTGGACAACTTTGTTATGTTACTGTTGGTACAAGGATTTTCTTGATTAACGCTTGGTCCCATTTGTACTTCCGTGGGTCACAACCCTCTGGTACACTGTCAGGACTGCACTGACATTGTAGGCCAGTAACAGCCATGGACTTGGGCAGGTCCAAACATATTTTTGGACAATAGTGTGGCACCTTTGGATCTGATGGATGGTTTGTGTAAGATTTTGATATAACCGGATAATGTAAATAGCGACGACATAAAACCCTGAGCTTCTTCTCTCCCTACCGGCACGTTACAATACCTATATCGCATCTCCCGACAGAAAGCTGGTCTTTGGGTTCTGCCATAATCTGGAAATGAAAATAATAAAAACAAATACTTTTTAGGTTTAAATGTGTATTTTGAACATTAACTGTTTTAAGAATAAATAATTACTGAAAGTTCAAACAAAATTAGGAAGATATGACCGGCAACAAAAAATAACACTTGCTTCTTAGATTTGTATTTCGCTATAGTGACGTCTATTCGTGTAAAGGTATTGCCAATAAATTATTGGTTACCGTAATACAATCGCAAATCCAGGGAGTCTAGAGTTTGTGTGTCTCTAATTATTTGGACACATTTTGAAATGCAGATGCTGTCTCTATGTACCCGGTAATATGAAATACTTGTTAAATAGAGAATTAACGTTTTAACTATACCTGTTACACTCAGGATTCAGCTTAGAGACATTACCTCTCAAGACACTACAGGCACTTTCTGAACCTGTTAATATAACGACACATTAATCTACCTTATTTGTCATAAAAAAGACACGTACCAACAACATTAGTGACAAAAAGAACAATGAGTTTTAAACATTTAATTGAGGTAAAATAATAGTTTTTTGCCTGTCTTTGACAAAATTTAGATGTTTGAATAAATAAAATGAATTTATACAGATTTTCCTTCGAAGAAAGGAAAAAATAAGCTTTTTATAAAAAAATAGTCATTCACGATTAAGCCGCCAAACTTTGCAGTTTTGGTAAATATAAGTTTTTAGGCATACCTGGCGTTTTCTGGCATTACGCCTGACGTAGACCTCCTTATCAATTCTATGATTTTTGGTGAGCCCTCGTCTTGATTTGTCTTTGACAATATTTTAGACCCGACAGAGAATCCACTTCAATGGTAAATGTGCTCTTGTCATGGAGTGCATGTTTTCCGTTGCCTCTCCTACAAAAATACAGTCGGACGTCAATTGACCTTATGAAACAGTCCTGCGGATGTGTCGTATCATGTGTAAGCTGGAATACAACTTCTGTAAGTCTGCCTCAGTGATTACAGATAGTGTACCACATCTCCTTTCCCTGTCCTTTTCAATTCAACTAGCACTGCCTTAAAATTTATGTTACTGCCCACAAACTCAGTGTCTTTTATGATATCAAAACGTTTTATTACTGTGGGTTCTTGAGGTAGCGGTTAATACGTGGCGTATTCCCTCCATTGATGTTATTTTGTAAGTGGATCCATCAATCCGTCGCAATTCCATGTAAAAACGCCAAAAGCGCTATCCAAGGCCGCCACCGAAGAAATGTTTCATAGTCAGCATTTTCACCCTTTTCCGACAAATACTCCTTAAAAATCTTTGCTGCAAACTTGTTTGCCTTAAAGTTTTGTCTGCGTGAGGATTAAGCCGCCTTTCCTCTTGTTCTGCGACTGAAGTTATGCTCCAAATCTACTCACGGAAGCCATTATTCAACTTTGTTTGTCTGCAGTTGAATTGACCAAGGTGAAGGTCGACAAGGAAATAACTCTTGTTGTTACAAATAAGGCCAGCAAAAAAAAAGTTTGTTTTTTAAACGCGACAATCCGATATGAATTGATATTTGTTAAAATTGTAGTTTTGGGGAGGAAAATAATGATTAAAAAGACGAATCTTAGTGAATGCATCCATTTGTTTTTGTGGTTCAATAGTGGGCAGCTACTGACCCTACTATAGATAATAGTGGGTCACCATGTGACTGCTCTTATCAATGAAAAGGCCAGAACTAGTGGGAGGTGAAATAAATACATCTGGCCTGTGTAGCTCAGTTGGTGAGCGAGCTCGAATATTGCGACTTTCGACTATTATTTCGCCGCGACTATAGTTTTTTTGTGAGTTACGAGTTCAACCCACGACGGTACTTCTTTTTTTTTTGTACCGCATTAAATTTTGTCAAACGATCTTGCTTTATTTAGTAATCTTCAGTAATTGTTAGTGTGTTATGTTTGAAACGTAATCATTTTGTGCTGTATAGCTAAAAGGCTACGGACATTGTTCCTGTAATGTTCTAATTAAGAAAAGCGAGTCGTAATGCATAAAATTGGTAAAGTATTTAAGAATGTTGTCATTTATATAAAATTAAAGCAGATAGTGGCATAAAAGCTATCTCTTTTGGACTGGAAATAATTTAACAAGAAAATGATTCATATTGACATCGGTTCAAATATTTTTATCTCGAAGCGATCAAAAAACGTTTATCTTGCCACTCATGCTTTGCATTTCATAAATATTATACATTTTGTTCACTTCCTGATGAAATAGAAATGTTACTCACTCCAAACAATAAATATCCACTATATAATAAAGTATCAATTTCCAATTAAAGACTCATTATTTTAAGTGAAGAACACACACATAGACACAGCACCGTATTACCTGTTATTTGAGACTGGTATATGTTCTAGGTTAAGCAGATCCTTCGACCATCTCGCAATTTAGCTTCCTGACTTTGAAAGTCTTCTCCATTTCGTCAGATTTCAATGTCATTTGCTATGGCATGTAAGTTTTTCCAAAGCCCCACATTCTGCTTTCATTGTTTTCCCTTTCTTCATGTAAAGAGTTAATCCTTCAAAACGGTTCCCCGTTGCTGCCTTGTCTCGTTCCAATGTTTCCACCTAAACTCCATAGGAACCGGTTTTTTCTAGTAATATTGTTCCTCATTTGGGAATTTAGAGCATGAAGCGTCATTATTGAATAAAATTGACAATCTATCAGTGCTGTTGTATAGCATTTTCCCAGAACTACTTTATGTTAAATAATCTAAGTAACTCGCTTCTAACTCGATAAGTATATTCATGCGTTCAATATCCGTAGTCAATATATCAGATATAATATCGCATGGTCGATATCACGTGATTTGAAAATTAAACTGTTCGTCAAGGTATTTCGACTCAAGTTGATCGATTCTGTTAACTGTATATAAGTAGAACAAATGTTTAGTTGTTTACTATACATAATTGCCGGTAACTTAGGTTTATGTGTCAAAGAGGAAAGTAAGGCACTATCATTATGATATAGTTATGTGCTTAGAAAGGCATCAACTCGCATATCTTGCAGTAAAATGGCGTCTGTCTTTCAGTATCTCCCTAGACGGATACTGATAAGAGACATTGTCCCCAAATTGATATTTGGTCAGCTGCATAGACAGTATCATCTGTCCAGTGCGTGATCGTCTGTCTTAATCTTTTCAAAGTACCGAAGGCCACCCCGAGGCATAGCTCTCTGTAACAACATACGCTGATTCCATAACATAAAATATAACTGTTCATGTATTTTATTTACACTGATGATATATACGTATTTTTTCATGATTCTTAAAGGAAGCTAACCCTCCAAATAACGGCAAAATTGCACTACAAATTCGTTTATCAAATCTCTAGTCATGTGTTCTTGTCATATAATAATGTTTATGTGTCGACTGAAAGTATAGGTTATATATTTACAATACCCGTGATTGAATATGCGTAAAATTAATTATGAGCTGGTAACTCTTAATTCCACCTCAAGTTTTGGACGATTTCTGTGCTTGGGCAATTTATAATGACACAATTATAATGTTTTTAATAACATAAGTGTTACATGGAAAAAGTGTGTATACATAATATACGCATAATATACGCATAAAATCATTTAAACACTGTTAAATTAAGAGACGGTTTACTCAACACGAAACAATTTACACATGGTTATATAACAACCATAATGTACTGTCCATAATTATACAGGGTTAACTGTCGATCTCAAACACATTGTAATATCTTTGTGTACAATATGCATAAGAACAGTAACAACCGCAAAACCCTGGGGTAAGAAAATCCCGTGCGTAGTGTGCTAACTCGCTTCCACGAGGCAATCTGGAATATCTTCTTTGGTCAGACACTCGTACCCGCCTATACTAAATATATTAATCATTTAGGCGTATCTCCAATTGAACAAAAGGTACATTGTTTACAGTTGCAGATTGTTCTATTTTCAGACTTTATTTTAAAGTTAAGTTTTCGCTCGATAAGTGTCAAAACCAGATTTACCGTAATAAACAGTTAACTGGTATTCAGCAATTAATTTGAGCCTCATTATCTCGATAATGTAGAACAATAAACAAGGCTTTTATTCAGATGACGTATTATACTTTGATCATTTTAATATGGACCGAGTTTACACTGAACAAAGTTTATAATTGATCAGCTAATTGGTCAACTGGATTTTACGGATATAATTTGAAAACAAACAAGACATTAATATTATTTAATAATCTATCGTAAGAAAAATTCAATTAAAATATTTGCTGTAGATTTTGTAGCAAAATAACAGTTCAAACAAAATATGGGTATGAAATTCAACACCCTAAAATCCAAAGTCACAATTTCAAAATGATTCTTTCGTCCACATTAATGGTAACGTTATGCTAGATGGTACCAGATGACATGTTGCAGCCAGTCCTTGTACCACTTATCGCAACAAATAGAGTAATGTCCATAGTTGAAGATATTCCCCCGTTTCGTGTTGGTAAATGCTAAGCAATTTCCATGGCCTGCGAAAAGTCCGGATCTAAATATAATTAAACATGTATGGGACTTGTTGAAACGTCGCATGCAAATTTCCACAGCAACACAATTTCCGGGAAATAGGTCAAAGTGTCACTCAAACATGGAATACCATTCCAAAGCGATACCTCCAGCGCTACACTGCGTCAATGAGGGCCCGGTCCGAGTTGAAATTGCTGCTTATGGAGGCCACTCTAGGCATTAAACGTCACTTGGACATTGTGGCGTTTTGTTTTGAGGGCGTTGAATTTCATCCCCGTATTATATTTGAACTTTTAGGTTGTTAGCAATAAAATGTTCATCAAATTTGTGAATTGAATTGTTTCATACGATAGATTATTAAATTGCATTCATGTCTCGTTTATTTTCAAAATATATCTATAAAATTCAGATGACCAGTTATAAATTATTTTCAGTGTATGTTTCGATTATTTCAAACCTTTTTCATTTTTACTTATTTTCATTTGTCGTTGATTTGAACTTTTATGTTTTTGAATTTGTTGCTTGCAAAGAGGGCGTCAAGTAAATTTATTTTTCCGCACCAACTAGATCGCCTAAATGCTTACAGTGGAATGCAAAAGTAGGATACAAAATTTAAAATGCGTGATATACTTCGCGTATTCCACTTATACATGACGGTTGTCTTGGTTTGTCATGATACAAATAAAGATGTAACGCTCTTTTATGTTCCCCTTGCAATATATAAAATAGCAATATACAACGTATATAATACAGAGGACGTTATTACCGCGTATCCCCGGGTTTGTTTGATATCATATATTGTGTTAGAGGGTACGTCATGGAACATGCTGCATCATAAACGGTTAGGTACCAATTAATCCCGATCTAGTAGGGTCGTAAATAATTGTTGTATGATCTACGATGATTAAATTATTCTGTATTTAGATACCAATAGAGTAGGTGCTAGAAGACTTGTCCATTGCTATAGTATAAACTACGATGATTAGATTGTTCTAAGGTTAAATACCACTCCAAATACAAGTGATAGGGAAGCAAGCTCGTGCTTCAGATTAATGGGCAATTATCACAGTATGTGATCATTATTGACCACGCACTTGTGGGCAATGTTGATACATCCAAGAAGTATTGGATTTATCTGCATAAAACCTGTACAAGACATAATGAATTAACTAATGGTTATATATTTAAAATCAACATAAAACTATAGGTTAGCATATAACTAATAAATGTAAACAAAATCAAGATTTTCCCTCAATAAAAGATAGCCTGTTAGTATAAAAAAAGAAGTCATTCTGGAGTATGAGGTTTCAGTGTTCTTTTTTTTGTATTAACAAAAATCAGTAGTTGACCATACTTAAACTGTAGTATGTCTTTAACTATTTAGATAAAGTTTTCTTTTAATTTCTTCATTATATTTTGTTCAGTTCAATACCATTTAATATCTTTACTACTAGTCTATGCTATGCTGGTATAAATTATCCATTTGTCTTATACCGTGATACAATGTAGTCGCATATTTTAGAAGGCTTTGACCTGTAAATTGAGGTCAGCATGCTGCTCTGATCGTCTAGAAACACATTACTCACGTGTTCTCCCTGGGAGAAGTATTTGTTTCTAGATTTTGAAACATGTATTTATGCTTAAATTCTTCATTAATCCAATATCTGCAATTTAAAATACAATTAATTATTTTTTTACCAGGCTGAACTTTTTTTTAATTTCATGTTTGCGTTTAGACAAAAATACAAAGCCCAATGCATTAAGAACATTCTGCAGCTCTTTCTTAACGTCTCACACCACAATTAATTTTCCATAGGGTCCCATTGTAATGTTTTTGTTCGTGGCATAGAGATAAACAGATTTTGCAACATGTATTTATGCTTAGATTCTTCATTGACCCAATATCTCCAATTTAAAACACATTTAACAAATATTTACCAGATTTGACTTTTTTTAATTTCATGTTTGCGTGACACCTATCAAAATTTAGACAAAAATACAACCCCGTGGTGATTTTACACATCACCCATGATGTGTAAAATGAGGCAGAATTAGCTAGAAATCTTATATCAACATGCATTTTTCTGTGATCTCTTCCTAAAATGCTGTAGATTAAGAACCTTGTAAAGATAAATCAATGAACCAGTAAAATGAAGAACTTGTTTTTTTTATCTACCTTCTTCATTTGTAGGGTACGAGTATTCAAGGGAGATAATAGTGGTGTGAGTCCTTAAGGTGTTTTTTTTTCTAATGATCACCTCAATAATAATTGAAAATGTATCTAAATCAATTACATGCTGAAAAGTCCTAAAATTTCGATTCCATGTTTATTGGTTTTAAATTATTCAAGTTTAAGTGACCTAGGGTATTGGTCGTAATTCAGGCCGAGTACCTTTAATATTTTGAAAAACTACAGTAGTGATAAGAATATTGCATTTTCCTGGACATTTGTGCTCAGCTATGTCTGAAACTTTCAAATATACACGAAAAGGCATCTCTAAATCTGAATATAGCATAAAAATGAGCTTTAAGAAATAATTATTGAGAAAAATGCTGAAAATAATAAAATCAAACTAATGGTTACCCGTCAAAATTGTGATTTTCCAGGAAAAGTATCAGTCTCTCTTTAATTTTTACATTTTTATCAAAGTAGTCTGTCTTCATTGATATGTGTGTTTGTTTTACAAGCCAACAGCTGTAAAATAAAGCTAAATTTATGCTTATACCTGTAATGGTTTTGAAAACATAGTTGATTTTTGGTTAAACATGGTATCAAGTAAAATTTCAGCTAATTCCTGCAATATGAAGATAACTTGAAGTAACTATACATACACAGACGGGATTTCTGAATAACCGTGTTAAATGTGTCCTAACATGTCTGAAACGTTCACAGATACACAAACAATGCTTAGAGGTGAAGGATGTAAGATACCCGTTCTGCAGCTCTAAAGCGCAAGGGCTTAGAGATGAATGATGAAAATTCCCATTCTAAAGCTCTAAATTGCAAAGCATTAGAGATGAATGATAAAAGATACCTGTTCTGCAGCTCTAAAGCGCAATGCCTTAGCATTAAAGGATGAAGGATAAACGTTATGCAGCTCTAAAGCGCAATACCTTAGAGATGACGGATGAAAATGCCATTCTGCAGCTCTAAAGCGCAATGCAGTAAGAATAACGAATAAAAGATACCTATTCTTCAGCTCTTTCTTAACGTCTCACAACACAATTAATTTACCATAGGGTCCCATTGTAATGTTTTTGTTCGTGGCATAGAGATAAACAGATTTTGCAACATGTATTTATGCTTAGATTCTTCATTGACCCAATATCTCCAATTTAAAACACATTTAACAAATATTTACCAGATTTGACTTTTTTTAATTTCATGTTTGCGTGACACCTATCAAAATTTAGACAAAAATACAACCCCGTGGTGATTTTACACATCACCCATGATGTGTAAAATGAGGCAGAATTAGCTAGAAATCTTATATCAACATGCATGTTTCTGTGATCTCTTCCTAAAATGCTGTAGATTTAGAACCTGGTAAAGATAAATCAATGTATCCAGTAAAATGAAGAACTTGTTTTTTTTATCTGCCTTCTTTATCTGTAGGGTACGAGTATTCAAGGGAGATAATAGTGGTGTGAGTCCTTAAGGTGATTTTTTTTTCTAATGATCACCTCAATAATAATTGAAAATGTATCTAAATCAATTACATGCTGAAAAGTCCTAAAATTTTGATTCCATGTTTATTGGTTTTAAATTATTCAAGTTTAAGTGACCTAGGGTATTGGTCGTAATTCAGGCCGAGTACCTTTAATATTTTGAAAAACTACAGTAGTGATAAGAATTTTGCATTTTCCTGGACATTTGTGCTCAGCTATGTCTGAAACTTTCAAATATACACGCAAAGGCATCTCTAAATCTGAATATAGCATAACAATGAGCTTTAAGAAATAATTATTGAGAAAAATGCTGAAAATAATAAAATCAAACTAATGGTTACCCGTCAAAATTGTGATTTTCCAGGAAAAGTATCAGTCTCTCTTTAATTTTTACATTTTTTTCAAAGTAGTCTGTCTTCATTGATATGTGTGTTTGTTTTACAAGCCAACAGCTGTAAAATAAAGCTAAATTTATGCTTATACCTGTAATGGTTTTGAAAACATAGTTGATTTTTGGTTAAACATGGTATCAAGTAAACTTTCAGCTAATTCCTGCAATATGAAGATAACTTGAAGTAACTATACATACACAGACGGGATTTCTGAATAACCGTGTTAAATGTGTCCTAACATGTCTGAAACGTTCACAGATACAAAAACAATGCTTAGAGGTGAAGGATGTAAGATACCAGTTCTGCAGCTCTAAAGCGCAAGGGCTTAGAGATGAATGATGAAAATTCCCATTCTAAAGCTCTAAATTGCAAGGCATTAGAGATGAATGATAAAAGATACCTGTTCTGCAGCTCTAAAGCGCAATGCCTTAGCATTAAAGGATGAAGGATAAACGTTATGCAGCTCTAAAGCGCAATACCTTAGAGATGACGGATGAAAATGCCATTCTGCAGCTCTAAAGCGCAATGCAGTAAGAATAACGAATAAAAGATACCTATTCTGCAGCTCTTTCTTAACGTCTCACACCACAATTAATTTTCCATAGGGTCCCATTGTAATGTTTTTGTTCGTGGCATAGAGATAAACAGATTTTGCAACATGTATCTATGCTTAGATTCTTCATTGACCCAATATCTCCAATTTAAAACACATTTAACAAATATTTACCAGATTGAACTTTTCTTAATTTCATTTTTGCTTGACACCTATTAAAATTTCGACAAAAATACAACCCCGTGGTGATTAGACCCATGATTTGTAAAATGAGGCAGAATAAGCTAAAAATCTTATATCAACATGCATTTTTCTGTGATCTCTTCCTAAAATGCTGTAGATTTAGAACCTGGTAAAGATAAATCAATGTATCCTGTAAAATGTGGAAAAGCGAACTTGTTTTTTTATCTACCTCCTTCATCCGTAGGGCACGAGTATTCAAGGGAGATAATAGTGGTGTGAGTCCTTAAGGTGATTTTTTTTTCTAATGATCACCTCAATAATAATTGAAAATGTATACAAATCAATTACATGCTGAAAAGTGCTAAAATTTTGATTCCAGGTTTATTGCTTTTCAAATTATTCAAGTTTTAGTGACCCAGGGTATTGGTCGAAATTCAGGCCGAGTACCTTTAATATTTTGAAAATTTTGATTTTCCAGGAAAAGTATCAGTCTCTCGCTTTAATTTTAACATTTTTTCAAGGTAGTCTGTCTTCATTGATATTTGTGTTTGTTTTACAAGCCAATAGCTGTAAAATAAAGCTAAATTATGCTTATACCTGTATTGGTTTTGAAAATATAGTTAAATTTTAGTTAAACATAGTATCAAGTAAAATTTCAGCTAATTCCTGCAATATGAAGATAACTTGAAGTAACTATACATACACAGACGGGATTTCTGAATAACCGTGTTAACTGTGTCCTAACGTGTCTGAAACGTTCACAGATACACAAACAATGCTTAGAGGTGAAGGATGAAAGATACCCGTTCTGCAGCTCTAAAGCGCAAGGGCTTAGAGATGAATGATGGAAATTCCCATTCTGAAGCTCTAAATTGCAAGGCATTAGAGATGAATGATGAAAGATACCTGCTCTGCAACTCTAAAGCGCAATGTCTTAGCATTAAATGATGAAAGATACCCGTTCTGCAGCTCTTAAGCGCAATACCTTAGAGATGACGGATGAAAATGCCATTCTGCAGATCTAAAGCGCAATGCCTTAATAATAACGAATAAAAGATACCCATTCTGCAGCTCTTTCTTAACGTCGCACAACACAATTAATTTTCCATAAGGTCCCATTGTAATGTTTTTGTTCGTGGCATAGATATAAAAAAGATTTTGCAACATGTATTTATGCTTAAATTCTTCATTGATCCAATATCTGCATGTTATTAACTTTTAACAAATATTTACCAGATTGAACTTTTTTTAATTTCATGTTTGCGTGACACCTATCAAAATTTAGACAAAAATACAACCCCGTGGAGATTAGACCAATGATTTGTAAAATGAGGCAGAATTAGCTAGAAATCTTATATCAACAAGCATTTTTCTGTGATCTCTTCCTAAAATGATGTAGATTTAGAACCTGGTAAAGATAAATCAATGTATCCTGTTAAATGTAGAAAAGCGAACTTGTTTTTTTTATCTACCTCCTTCATCTGTAGGGTACGAGTATTCAAGGGAGATAATAGTGGTGTGAGTCTTTAAGGTGATTTTGTTTTCTAATGATCACCTCAATAATAACTGAAAATGTATACAAATCAATTGCATGCTGAAAAGTGCTGAAATTTTGATTCCAGGTTTATAGCTTTTCAAATTATTCAAGTCTTAGTGACCCAGGGTATTGGTCGAAATTCAGGCCGAGTACCTTTAATATTTTGAAAAGCTACAGTAGTGATAAGGAATTTGCATTTTCCTGAACATTTATGCTCAGCTATGTCTGAAACTTTCAAATATACATGAAAAGGCATCTCTATATCTGAATATAGCATAAAAATGATCTTTCAGAAATGATTATTGAGAAAAATGCTGAAAATAATAAACTCAAACTAAGGGTTACCCGTCAAATTTTTGATTTTCCAGGAAAAGTATCAGACTCTCGCTTTAATTTTGACATTTTTTCGAAGTAGTCTGTCTTCATTGATATGTGTGTTTGTTTTACAAGCCAATAGCTGTAAAATAAAGCTAAATTATGCTTATACCTGTATTGGTTTTGAAAATATAGTTAAATTTTAGTTAAACATAGTATCAAGTAAAATTTCAGCTAATTCCTGCTATATGAAGATAACTTGAAGTAACTATACATACACAGACGGGATTTCTGAATAACCGTGTTAACTGTGTCCTAACGTGTCTGAAACGTTCACAGATACACAAACAATGCTTAGAGGTGAAGGATGAAAGATACCCGTTCTGCAGCTCTAAAGCGCAAGGGCTTAGAGATGAATGATGGAAATTCCCATTCTGAAGCTCTAAATTGCAAGGCATTAGAGATGAATGATGAAAGATTCCTGCTCTGCAGCTCTTAAGCGCAATGCTTTAGCATTAAATGATGAAAGATACCCGTTCTGCAGCTCTAAAGCGCAATACCTTAGACATGACGGATGAAAATGCCATTCTGCAGATCTAAAGCGCAATGCCTTAATAATAACGAATAAAATATACCCATTCTGCAGCTCTTTCTTAACGTCTCACACCACAATTAATTTTCCATAGGGTCCCATTGTAATGTTTTTGTTCGTGGCATAGAGATAAAAAAGATTTTTCAACATGTAGTTATGCTTAAATACTTCATTGATCCAATATCCGCATGTTATTAACTTTTAACAAATATTTACCAGATTGAACTTTTTTTAAATTTCATGTTAGCGTGACACCTATCAAAATTTAGACAAAAATACAACCCCGTGGAGATTAGACCCATGAAAATGAGGCAGAATTAGCTAGAAATCTTATATCAACATGCATTTTTCTGTGATCTCTTCCTAAAATGCTGTAGATTTAGAACCTGGTAAAGATAAATCAATTTATCCTGTAAAATGTAGAAAAGCGAACTTGTTTTTTTTATCTACCTCCTTCATCTGTAGGGCACGAGTATTCAAGGGAGATAATAGTGGTGTGAGTCCTTAACGACGATGACGACGACGACGTCGATGACGATGACAATGGCGATGGAGTTGATGATGCTGATGCCTGATGATGACGATGATGACGATGATGACGACGATGACGATGAAAATGGCGATGCAGTTGCTGATGATGATGGTGATGATGATGATGATCATCATGATCATGATGATCATGATGATATCATCATGATGATCATGATTAAATGGAATGTATCGTGCCGTTAATACTGGTGACATTGATCTCAAATGGAGGTGAGATGAGGGATAAGTACTTTTATTTGAAATTAAGATTTGCATGGTTGAGTTAAACTATTAAAATAATTACGAAATATTCATATGAAACGCATACTGAATCTGAACCTCCCTCGTACAGAATGTACAGAAAAGAAATATAGTGCTTGCTTTTCTAAGTGCATCAGTAATTAAATATCTTCGTCGCCTTTTTTCTGATCATATGCCAACCTTGACATAATTTGTAAAACTTCTAGGTGGTATGCAACAATTATATGATGACTCAGGTTTTCGTTTTCGTTTATGTCAGTCTAATAAGATAAGAATGCAGTATGTGTCTAGTTTTCGGAATGTGTTCAAGGTTATGCACGACAACTTGTGTCTTGTTTATGCACGTTGACCGAGGTTCAAAGAATACACTAATTCTAGTTGAGTGCATTTTACATTGCATTGCGTGGTCCGAGTATTAACTTTCATACCCCATCTAAATTCTTATTCAATAAGCGATACTCTCCGCTATAGGATCTGACAACACTGCCTTGGAGGTCACATCAGATCGACCTTTCATCTAATGAGTATTCATGAGAAGATTAACTAATTTCAACCAATGAAAACGCGCGTTTCATATGCATTTCATATGATGTTCGAGTGAACTGAACAAACGAAAATCCAAATAAAACACAGATCTGTATCCGAAAAAGATATAGTCTTCGTGTATTATTGCTGTGGATTGCACGATATATCCAAAGAAATTCACTATGTGGCATGTTTTACATCAAGAATACGAAGAAAATCGACATTCGGAACAGTATCTGAAAAATATATATTCTATCGAGATTATTGCGACATCAAGTTTTCTAAATAGTATGCTTTAGCACGCTTAGCTCAAGTCGATAGCGACTTTGGACAATTGCGACGTGTAATTTTAGTGTGGTTTCAACCCCAAGAATCGGTATATCTATTGTTTTGTACCGCTATTGAATTCCATCAAGCAATCATGTGTGTTTTGTTCAGTAAATATTTAAAAATGGTTGGTGTGTTATGTTTGTCAAAGCAATTATTTTGTCAACACAATTATTTTGTGTTTTATAAGCTAAAAGTTACGGGCGTTGTCTCTTTCAATACCAAGCGTAGACTGTCCCACACCATCTGACTGAAACGTGACATGCGCAGTAAAGCAGTCTATACCGAACGATTTTGTAGGCCGAAATTTGACTGCTAATCGTAAGGTCAATCTGACGTGACTTCCAATGCAGTGTTGTCAGTAGAGTATCGTAGCGTGATAAAGGGTATGATTTTAATGAGATTGGTATATAACAAGATAATTATATAATTTAGTTGCCATTAATTTGTTTTGTTGTGTAAAGAAATCATACAGATACTTTGTACAAACTCTACATATCCATGTATCAAGATAAAGTTAGATGATGCGTTCGGCAACTCTCGCTCGTAGTCGGTTTATAACCTTTTCCTGTCAGCCTAATAATAACTTGCGAGTAGACAGGTTCTCAGAACACAGAATTTATCTACTGGTACCCGAAAACGCACTCATGATGACATGGTTAACTTGCATGTAGTTTGTTCAGCATGTCACAAGCTAAAGTTTGAAGGGTTATTATTACGGTCGTTTTGCTTTTTTTCTTACAAATGTGCCATGTTTTGTACTAAAATAGTTACTTTGTATGCCGATTTCACATTTCCTACTAATTATATTTTTCAATGCTGAATTCCGCATTTTACTTCAGACATATTTCTAAAAGTGAATTGTATGTGCCGATGAAGTTTAATACACCCGTTTGTTGGGATTTTTGGGATTTTTAGTTTTGGTATAGTATAATAAAATGAAATCAGGGTTGGTATATAAATCATAGGTATTTTTTTTAATTAAAGGCGTTTAGAGTAAAACATTGCTTGAACGTTGATACGTTGTGTACAAAATAGGAAGTCCTAAATAAACGAACAAACAACCTTAGCATTCGTGTGTTCGCACATTTGTTCCTGTATCCTTGAGTGTGGTGCTTACAAGTATAACTTATCTTTAATTCATTCTTTTCGAGAAGGAACGTAACACGGTCATGTTTTGATCGAATTTGCGTTTCTGTTTCTATGTCAGTTAATTGCCTTCAAGTTTCAACTTATAACAAATAGAGTTTTGTTTAGATTAGATCGTGGGTGTTTTCATTTGCTGGTATTTATGTGAAAGATAAATTATATTAAATATAGTTTTCCGCTAACTTTGATAATATATTATCGTTAATGTATCTTTCTATTGCCACACAACTCCCAATACGTGCTTCTGTAATATATTTATCTGTCTGGAAAATACCATACGTATAAACATGAAAGGCAGTCTAGGTTTTCCAGAAGTTGATATAGTATAGAGGCCGCTTTTGGCTATCTGCTCTAGCTAAGGCTCTAGTTCAACATTTTGCGAGGAGCAAAGTGTTTGCTATCATTGGAAAGGTTACACCCTCGCCATTTTCATGGTCCCGTGTTTTCTCTGATTTTGCACGTGACGGGGGAAAATCGAGGTCCTAGGCCATGACCTCTTTTTCACGTTTTTTTGTGAACATCAAAATATACAGTGATAGTTTTCCTATAAGATAACACAATTTATTCTGTGGTGTATGCTACTTTAAACGTCAATTTAATATCTTTATGTTATTAACGCGGTTCTGATGTCACTTTGTTTAAGTGTGAAACTATTTTTATTTCCTGGTATTTTTGATGTCGACCAAAATAAAACTTTTGTTTAATGCATGCAGTTGGAATAAATAACCATTCAAGATTATAAAAGAACCCCTCTATAGTCCTGATTTTGAAAAATACGAAACATCCTGACGCTTAAGCGGAAGGCTCCTATTTAACGATTTTGTTAAATGAAAATTCAAAATTGAACATGGCATTTTATAGAGTCAATTGATAAGGAAAATGAATGTCATTTTTATTGTAACATTTCAGTCTGCTGAACGACGAGAAATAGTCGAAACTCGCGTTTCATCACGACGAATGGAGTGATAATATAATCACTCAAGCGTGGGTTTCGACGATGACGACGAGTATGCTAGTTAACGTTAACATCAAGAATATGTTGTGCTGAACTAACAAGAGCCAACGCGGTACTCATTGTGATTTTTGTGATTGATTTTTTTGGATATGCACACTATTCTGATTAACTTACACATAATATATAATTGAAATATACAAAAGTAATGTAATCTTTTGCTGCGAATACCACCACTTTAGAAAATCTTTGACTAGAACTTGTCATAGACCGAGGTTACATTATCGCTAAATCTACAACAAATCTTGTGTTTAATCTTTTAAATGTAAATCTCTCCCCACCAAACATTTTCTTCTTCTCGACGTGTTGGTGCTTAATCCACATATATCAATGCTTTAAACTAATTTGTAGTATCACATATGAAAAGAAATGAGGGTGGTAGAGAAAAAGAGAAATGAGTGAAAACTAGAGATTTTTTTATTTATTTTTTTAACAAATTATCTAACCTATGCTGAACGAGTTAGAATAAATTAAAATTGAAAAAAAAATCGTTAGAAGTTAAAGGTTGGCAATATGAAACTACTGTCCATATTCTATGGAAACCGTTGCAGTAAACCATGCATTCCTTAAATTATAATTAATTATTAATGAATATTATTAAGGAAACATTTGGTGTAAGTGACCTTATGATTCGGTGTAAATTTAACAACAGAAATGAAGATTATATGTGTGTAAACGACAGGGACATTAGAGAAATAAGTTTTGATAGAATAAATATATTAATTATGTAAAGATATACATGAATGAATGAATGAATGAATGAACGAACGAACGAATGAATGAACGATCGAACGAAACAACGAACGAACGAACGAACGAACGAACGAACGAACTGAACGAACGAACCGAACGAACGAACGAACGAACGAACAAACAAATAAATAAGTAAATAAATAAATGACGGAATGAATAAATACATAAATAAATAAAAAATTGAGCGAGAGAGGGAGGGAGGGATGGAGCGAGCGAGGAATGGGCGACCGAGCGAGCGAATGAGTGTATGAGTGAATGAGTCAGTGAGTGAACGAACGAACAGCGAACGAACGAACGAACGATTGAACGAACGAACGAACGAACAGCGAACGAACGAACGAACAGCAAGCGAACGAACGAACGAACCAAAAACAGAACACATTTCAAAATTGTATGTTTTTATAAAACAACCGTCACTCCTGGAGGTTGACCAAATATGACATCATGTTCATGATTTAACACGCTATATATGAAACCTATGTGTCATGTTGTTTCAGATTTTTTGTAAGGACTCTTTTCATATATAAGTATAAGGAAACATGTGAAAGCTCTATACATGTGACTTTGTTTGAACTTGATGGTCCAGTACCTAGGAATCATTTCTGAGCAAAATCTGTCGAAATCTGTCCATCAGATATAAACTATTTTTGGTAATGGCGGCCATCTTGGATGTCGCACTGATCTTTTCACCGGCATGTGAAGTGTGGTTTAAATCGGCAAAACTGTTTCTGAGATAAAGCCGTTTAAAGTAAAAAATAAAAAATAAAAAAATACATCAGTACTTGCAAGACAAATGGCTGAGATATGGACGATGAGCGGACGGACAGACGGACGCCCAAAGAAGAGTGATCACCGTATACTAGTTCATCTCTAAGCCTTTCGCTAAGCCTTTAGCTCATGTGTGCTAATACGAAATAGGTGATTTATAAAGAAACAAGAATTAAGATTGGTATGTTTTTCACTTGTTTTTCATTTAATTCTTTTGAAACAGAGTCATGACTGTTGATCTGAATTTACTCCTGTAACATCCAAAATCAGGAAGGGCTGAACAACGGGTAAATACCGTTTCGAGTGATAAATGTCTCTATGATACTTTCAACATTTTGACGCCGACTCAAAATACGTCGATTGGTCAACATATTACGTGGACAGACGGCGAATGGGCGGACGAGACGGCGGATGGGCGGTCGGACTGACGTACGGAAAAGGAATTATCATTTTATATTACCTCACATATGAACCTTTGGCTCATGTTAGCTTATTACCGAAAGTAGCTTCATACGCAAACGGAATGATAATAGTGCTTTTCAAAATGTACATGTCATTTTGTTTTTTATTTAGTTATTGTTAAAAAGGGTCATGACATTTGATCTTAATTTACCCCGATTACATCCATAATCAGAGCTGAACACTGGTACCACGACAAAGGCGGGAGAATACCCTTTCGAGTGATAACTATCTATTTCCTGCTCGCAATAGTTGGAACTCGACTCCCAATTCATGGAATGGTTAATACAAGTTCTTCCGGACAGACAGCAAATGGGCGAACGGACGGCGGATTGGCGGACGGACGGACGACGAACGAAGAATTATCACCGTACATTAGCTGACCTCTGAGCCTTTTACTTAAAGATACTTCATGCATAAACACAACAATAGTGGTTTTCAAAAATGTAAATTAAATGTATCAATTAGATATTCTGGAAATGTTCATGACTGGCTAAAAAGCATGCAGACATCGTCGCGTCATTTAGACGCTCCCTGTATAAAGGGCATCGTCATCTCCGACAATTGTAAAACATATATTTGATTAAAATGTACACACAAGAATCGTGTGCAGCTACATGATTGTCAACTTGGTACTTGTCAGCTATTTATTTTGAATTGAACTTTTTTTTATTTGTGAATCAGTACTCCTGAAAACATATTCCAAGCGTTATAATGTTCGTACATGTTAACACTTGACGATCCAGATGTACACTTGACCCACACACGCATTCCCGGCTCCAGAACAGTGATGGCATCCGCTGTAGAGCATGAAGTAGCAGACTTTTCCTGGTGTAATACCCTGGTAAGGGATTCATCATCTACGACAATTGCAAAGTATATATGTTTGCCATTTTTTGTGCACATCTGAACCGTGAACATATACACCCCTCCAACCGGTGCTTTAAAGATCCCAGTGACGTTGTCGTAGCCTTGTCCTTTGTTCAATAGAGTTGTGGTGAAGACGAATATCTGGTTTGTGGCTAGACTTTTATCTGCTAACTGCCGGGCCTTGAATGCAACAGTTGGAGTGGTAGCCACATCTAGAACAAAGCAAACAGCGATTATATTTCAAACAAAACTATCAGGTATGTACTAGTTAAGGCCGATACGTCTTTTAAAGCAGTCGTTCTAATGCCTGTAAAATACAATGTGTGTTTTTCAATGATATGTCTGCAAGGTGCTATTTCAGTTTACCGATCGAAATGATGTTTTTTCTCGAACAGTAATACATCTTTCTTGCATACAATACAAGAAATACATCGGTTTATTAGTATTTATTAAACATGTGCTTATAATTAACATATCTTACGCATGGTGAGGATAAACAAGATTGTCTTCGTAGTGGATCATGGAACAATAGTGCACTTGAGATTGTTTTGGATTGACTATCTTAAAAAAAAAATTGTTTTATTTCAATTATAATTCAATATCATGTGACAATGGATTGATTAACCGCTGCAACATATATGCGTTGCGACAACATTTTCTGATAATCCTGAAGTTCGAATCAGACAACATACAACATGCCGACTGACCATCGGATTCGAGAATATATACTATGTTATGTAGATAATCAACAACCGTGTCGTCATGTTTTTATAATCTTTTTTTCATAGAGTCATTATTTTACACAGAAACATATATTCCAACATAACATGCGTGTTATACACACGTGCTTCTAGAACTGTGGACGGGCGTGATTAATGTTGTAGAACGTGTGACACAACCCTTCTGTAAACAACTGTTTACATTTTCTTAAAACAGATAACTGTTGTTAACCAAAACAGTGTGTACTATTTATGTTATCTCCCCTGCATGTAATCTAACCGGGCAGACAGGTAAACTGAATTTAAGCAGCGCATGACATATTTTGAGAATCTGCATTCTGAAGCATGATATAAATGGATTTTAACCAGCCAGGCCAAAACCTCAAATGTTAGCGTCGAATTAAGAGTTACCAACTCATTTTAAGAACCCGCGAATAAAACTATAATTTAATCTGCACTTATACATTATTATATGACTTGAACATCAGGGCCCGTATTCATAAAGCGACTTAAGCAGAACATATTACTGAAGTCAAATGTTAAGACTGTTTACATATTTTCAAATATACTTATTAACATCTCAACGACACTACATACTTTTTATATTTTAAGATAAATGTTTAGCTGTGGGTTTTATTATTCAATAGCATCATTAAAAATATAAAGAAGATGTTTAAAATGATAGAAAACGGTGTTTAAAAATGTACAGGTCAGGTGTCAGTTTGACTTCGGGTTTGCCTGCGTACAATTGATAAGTGGATGTTAGCTGGCAAAAATTGTTTTCTCAATAACCTACAATATCAATTTCTTTATTGCGATTTTAGCCGCCTGCCCATAACATTATGCTATTTATATACAAACAAACAAATATGTAACTGGTGCACCCAACATATACTCTGTAAAGAAGTTTTGGACCATGGCAGTATACGAACACGTACAATGATCGCTGAACCATGACATTCGACCTTAACCCTTATTAACTCAGTTGATAATTCACAATAGATCAACAATCAACAATAATTATCATTTACAATGAAAGTTTGCGAAAAAATAATAATATTTTTATTGGTTACTCGAATGTGTCCGTAACAGTTACTTTTTATGGACTTTGCAACATTTTTTACAGACCCTTTGTGTGTTCGCGACATTTTTTAAAAATCACATATTGTTTGGAATGTAATGTTTCTGGTACCAAATTAACCGGGTAGGGTAGACCTTGGTTACTAAAAAAAGATACTTAAATTCTGTCCACTAGTTTTACTTTTATATGACTTTATATACCCTGGTCCAAAACTTTTTTTTACCGAGTATTTATACATGGAGTTAATATACAAAAGCACCAATATTTTAGGCAATCAACGCGAACAAACTATAAATTCACAAAGTCTCTAAAACATGTTCTTTTGTGAAAAGCATGAAATATAAACATGGCTAAGTATTTTTATAATTAGTGCATTTTCATTTGAAAACAATGATTTAAATGTATACAGAGAATAATTATGTGTAAATGGTATTGGTAAGTAGTTCAGTCTTAAATCATCAATGCGAGGAAGTTCGAAAAGATGATAGTGCATGCCTGAATTTTCGTATTCTAAGGCAATTTAAATATTTTTTATACTTTATACCTGTTTTAAATCTCGGTTTAGTTCTAATTTTTGGTTAGTGTGAATGTTTTCGGACCATGTTTGATGAAATTGGTCTTTTAGTCTTCTTACATACACTTTAAGGAAAATAGATTTATTTTCGACAGTTTGGCTTTACCCATACATATGCAATCGATAAAATACAGAGGCAGTTTGAATTAAACTAGTCAAATGGTTGTTAATATGCAAGTTATATAAGGAACATCAACGAGACACTATGTTGCCGTGTGTACCCTTAAAAGGAAAATGAAAATATATTAGCATATTGAAATTAAATTATCAAAATCCCAATATAAAATACTAATCATTCAGTCCGGTGTAACGTCGTATAAGTCATACGTGAATCAGTACACTTGCATACAGAACAGAACAGAACAGAACATACTTTTATTGACTTGTACGTTAAGTACATCATCATAATATATATACAACAATTACAAAATACATAATTAAATCACGTGTAACATACAAAGTATATGATTTATATCAGCTCTAAAGAGGATGATCTATAAAGTGTTCACACATGCGTTATAGATATTCTATGTGACATCGCACATTTGAGATATAAAGCCAATTTTAAAAGAATCATTTTGTTTTCAGTTTGCAATAATTCGATGAATTTAAACATACTTGGTCTATTACAATAATATTGAGCTATGTATTTCCTCCTTATATCGGAGTAACATGGGCATTTTAGAATGAAATGAAACTCATCTTCAATATCTTGAGTATTACAATATTGACAAAAACGTTCATTTCTTTCAATCCTATTGATACCATACCGACCTGCTTGAATTCTTAGAGAATGTGACGATAACCTTATTCTACTTACTAAACTTCTTAAATCGCATGGCAATACATCTAAGTATATTTCATAATGAAAATGATTTTTCACATTGTTATACAAATCTAAGACACCAGAATTTTGTTTATCTGCATACCACTTTTGCAAAAAACAATCGATTATTCTTTGTTTGAATACTAATACAAATGACCTACAAACAACTGTATCAGGGTTATCCCATACCCAATTGAAACCATATTCATACAGTAACGTTTTAACATTAGATAACCAGTTCTTTTTGCCATTAACACACTCGTCATAGGCCATATTATAAACCTGTTTCAATATAATATTATCAGTATTTAACAACTTAAACCAATACTTAACAATTTTAACATATCGTGAAATATACAAAGGATAACGTCCTAATTCACCGTAAACAGCAGCTGTACAAGTACTTACTTTAACATTTAATATTTTCTTACAAAATTTTAAGTGTATTCTTTCAATTTCTTTAGACTTACTAAAGCCCCATATTTCCGATGCATAACCCAAGACTGAGCCAACAAATGCATCAAAAAGTTGACAAAGTAATTTAGGTTTAAGTTTATATTTACGACAATTTACTAATAAAACATTAAGGGCTTTCAAAGCTTTACCAACTAATTGTTCTTGGTTAAGTGAAAAATTACCAGTATAATTAAACACGGTACCCAAATAATTAAAATCATCAACTACTTCTAATTTACTGTTATTATAAGTGAATTCCTCATTTGGTAATAGTCTACCTCTTTTCCTAAAAACCATAACTTTAGTTTTAAGCGTATTCACTTCAAGACTCCATTTTTTACAATAACAATTTAACAAATCGAGGCTACTCTGTATTTCTTCTGGTGAATTTCCAAGGATAACCATATCATCAGCAAAAAGTAGTAACATTAAAACAATATCACCTATCTTTAAACCAGAATTTATATCTTGTTGCAAAAACAACTCTAAGTCTTCAAGAAATAGAGAAAATAAGATTGGAGAGATTACCTCCCCTTGACGTAAACCTACAGCATATTCGAAGAATTCAGAATAAGTTTGACAAGACCTGACACAAGACTTTATCTTTAAATACATATCTCTTATTATTCTGCACATTTTACCTTGAATTCCCTGGTTATATATTTTTAACCACAATGCATTTCTATAAATACAGTCATATGCTTTTTTAAGGTCAACAAATACACAATACAACCTTTTATTCTCGTTTACATATTTCTGAATAACGGTTAACATCTTTAAAACCATACATGCAACAAACTCAGTCATGTGGCATACAAGCTAAATGTTAGAAATTAAATGTTAAAGCCGGGCATCCATTTTTACGTGATCCGTGGTCCGTGTCCGTATCCGCGTCAGTGCACCTTTGTTCGTCAAATATGGCACATTGTGCGATTCGTCGCGGACGCGGAAACGGACACGGAACTGGTCAATGGATGCTTCCAAACATTTTGTCTCTATAACCGATTTTTCAATGACACAGATACGGACGTGGATACGGACACTGACCACCGATCACGTACACATGGATGCTTAATGATTAATTGTCTTTCGTTTAGTTTGGTATAATGTTATCATGACATTATTCTCGTATCGGAACAACATGTAAGTCATAATGTCGTCAGTCTATACTGGCGCGGGCTCTTGTTTTGATCATGTAAGGATTTGTTTTAGGCAGATAACTCAATACAGTTGAGAAATATTTTATATTATCATAGTATAAATATATTAGATTTTGAAACCAAATTTATTTAGAGTTAAATAGCATTTCAACAATCACGATGCGTTAAAAACATAACGTCAAAATTAAATGTATACCAAAAGGCAAATATAAAGAGAATATTGTGTAAATGCGTATACACATTTCTATCTGCTTTTAAGTCTTTACCTTCTAGTTTCTGTACAGTCACGTTTTCTAAGTGACGTAGATCCTCAGACATTCTTAAAATCTTCGCCTCCTGATGGTTGAAAATCGTTTCCATCTTGTCAAATTGTGACTTCAAGTTTTCTTTTAATTCGTCCTTCAAAGTCGCAAAATTCGTTTTCATGTTTACTTTGTCTTTCTGGATGGATTCCAGTTCGCTCACAACCATTTCTTTTGTTGTCGACAACTCTGTACTCACTTCATTCTGCGTTGTCTTGATTTCATTTACCAATGTTTCCACCTTAAACTCCATCCGTACCATCTTCTCTAACAGTTGTTCCTCGTACGTGAACTTTGAACAAGCTGGCTCACGACACTCAATTGTGCAAAACTGAGCAGCAATCATTATGAATGTAAATGTTATCATTCCTGTGATTTTAGCCATTTTAGATTATATATAAAATGTTTACGCGTGTTTATAAAATAAACGATCAAGAAGTGACTTATTTTCAGATTTCAATGAAATGACACGTTTTCTGTCTTGTATGTATTTATACAAATCGATACACTCCTCGCCAAAAAGCGCTACCCTAGGTTTTGAAATGTTTGAGTGGTGTTACATGTAAATGGTTAAAGAGACAAACATTAAACGGTTATTGAGACAAACACTAAGCAATTGACATTTGATGAGACAAACACTAAGCGGTTGATGAGACAAATTAACGGTTGATGAGACAAACACTAAGGGGTTGATGATACAAACACTAAACGGTTGAAGAGACACACATTAAACGGTTGATGAGACAAACACTAAACGTTTGGTGAGACAAAGACTAAACGGTTGATACGACAAACACTAAACGGTGGTTGAGACAAACACTAAAGTGTCGATGAGACAATCACTAAACGGTTGATGAGACAAACACTAAACGGTGGATGAGACAAACTCTAAACGGTTGAAGAGACAAACTCTAAACAGTTGATGAGACAAACAGAGACTGTCGATAAGACAAACACTAAACGGTCGAAGAGACATACACTAAACGGTTGATGAGACAAACACTAAACGGTTGAAGAGACAAAAACTAAACGGTGTTGATCAGACAAACACTAAACGGTTGATCAGACAAACACTAAACGGTTTATGAGACAAACACTAAACGGTTGAAGAGACAAAAACTAAACGGTTGACCAGACAAAACTAAACTGTCGATGAGACAAACACTAAACGTTTTTATCTGTGCCTGTTTAAGGTACAAACATACATCCAGGGTATGTTCAGTGTATCACTATCACGTTGTCTTAACTGTTATCCGATGGTAAAACAGTTTATGTTTTCTGTAGTTGTTAAAGAAAAACGTAAATTTTGGTGAGAAGTGTAAGTTGGTTGCTTTGGTACATACTTGTTTTTCATATCATGTGTTCTGATCGTAATACGATGTAACATTGGTTTAATTGAAAGGGCGTTTGTTGATCTTCTTAGATATGCATCGTTTATTCCCAATTAGCCAAATTGTGTTTTCTTCTATTTCACAAAGTACCTCATTACTGTTGGGAAAGCAGACTAGCTCTCAAACTGTATACAAGGTTGAAAATAGCATCCCTGAAATTCGGCATCAATAAAACATTTTAATTCTTAATATTAATAAGAACTTGCTTCCATTCTAATATTCTACATATGTTTGGAATCCGAAATAAAACGCTATGTTTGAAGAACACGATGCAGATCTAAAAGTGTATACATTCACATATTTATTAAGTGGAAAATTAGGCTGTTTTACAGTTAAAACGCATTAAAACAATGCATTTATATGTCAGAAATGTTAGTATTCTGTGTTCAACTTTTCATTTCTTAAGTAACCATTGAAAGTGGTTATAATAGTCGAACAGGAAATGTAGCATTCACATATATTAAGTAACATTGAAAGTAGTAGTAAAAGTCGAACAGGAAATGTAGCATTCACATATATTAAGTAACATTGAAAGTAGTAGTAAAAGTCGAACAGGAAATGTAGCATTCACATATATTAAGTAACATTGAAAGTAGTTGTAAAAGTCGAACAGGAAATGTAGCATTCACATATATTTAGTAACATTGAAAGTAGTAGTAAAAGTCGAACAGGAAATGTAGCATTCACATATATTAAGTAACATTGAAAGGAGTTGTAAAAGTCGAACAGGAAATGTAGCATTCACATATATTAAGTAACATTGAAAGTAGTAGTAAAAGTCGAACAGGAAATGTAGCATTCACATATATTAAGTAACATTGAAAGGAGTTGTAAAAGTCGAACAGGAAATGTAGCATTCACATATATTAAGTAACATTGAAAGTAGTATTAAAAGTCGAACAGGAAATGTAGCATTCACATATATTAAGGAACATTGAAAGGAGTTGTAAAAGTCGAACAGGAAATGTAGCATTCACATATATTAAGTAACATTGAAAGGAGTTGTAAAAGTCGAACAGGAAATGTAGCATTCACATATATTAAGTAACATTGAAAGGAGTTGTAAAAGTCGAACAGGAAATGTAGCATTCACATATATTAAGTAACATTGAAAGGAGTTGTAAAAGTCGAACAGGAAATGTAGCATTCACATATATTAAGTAACATTGAAAGTAGTTGTAAAAGTTGAACAGGAAATGTAGCATTCACATATATTAAGTAACATTGAAAGTAGTTGTAAAAGTCGAACAGGAAATGTAGCATTCACATATATTAAGTAACATTGAAAGTAGTTATAAAAGTCGAACAGGAAATGTAGCATTCAAGGACCACAGTCAACCAAAACAGGCATGTAAACAAACAATAATTACAAGATGAATAAAAGGCAAGATATGACATCACAAACATAAAAGTGTTGACAAAAGGACTACAGTACCGGTTTGGAACCGTCAGCGACACACAAAGTCTACTGGGGCTTACACCAGTTCCTACTGTGCACCAAACCTAATTCTTACCCTATCGTCATCCCAATAAAACAGGCTAGAGTAAAAAAATATATATATACCCGCCATGTAATATTCTCTATTAAACAAGGCAGCATTAATAGACAATATATGTTTAAAATATAGATGATCATGTATATATGAATATAGAAACAAAAGCCTAGAAAGCGATAAAACCAAGTAAACCAAAACAGGCATGAAAACAAACAATAATTACAAAGATGAATAAAAGGCCAGATAATAGGACTACCGCCTTGGAACGGTCAGTGGCACAAAAAGGCCGCTGTGGGTTTACACCAGGTTCTACGGTGCACCAAAAATCATTCTTACTCTATTGACATCCCAATAAAACAGGCTAGAGTAAAACAAAGATATACCCGCCATGTAATATTCTCTATTAAACAAGGAAGCATTAATAGTCAATATATGTTTAAAATATAGATGATCATGTATATATGAATATAAGAAACAAAAGCCTAGAAAGCAAAATAAACAAGTACTCAAGGACTTGGCACAAGCTAGAGCAACACGAGAACAAACCGTTAAGGATACAACAAGACAATATTTACGACAAGCATCTAACTCTACCGTCGCGTTCTTTGACAGACCTAGATTATTTTTTGTTGTTGTTGTTGTTTTTTAATTCTCAATAGAAACAGTATCATAATATTATAGTGTATACTAGAAAACGGAAAAATAACAATGCGAATGTAAACAGTCATTTAAATGGTTTTGTTATTCTTTTTAAAATGTATTAAAACAAATAGTATTTTTCCTTTGTGTTTACTTTTTTCTAAATACGACAGATGAATCATTTTAGAGAGAGGAATTGGTGGTGATACACTGGTTGGTAACAAGAAATCGGCTTGACCGAAACACGATGTTGACCATTATGCAATGCGTTTAAGCTGTTGTAACTGATTTGAGTATCCTATTACAATAACGATTTTCTGGAATGGAGAAAACGGCTGCGCATTTAATGTAGTAGTACTTATCAAATAAAAGTTGAAAGATAAACAGAATGAATGAATGGTGTTTTACGGCACGTCGACACATAAATAGGTCATATTGTGCGCAAAAATTTATGAAAAATGAATGGAAAGATAAACAGACCCACATTTGATAATAAGACATTAAACAGCCGTGTTTACCATGCCAAGACTGAAGGATATCCCATGTCAATCAGTCTTTTTTAAGACAGACAGACTTTTTATTCAGACTTGTAAAAAGTACATCGTCTACAATACATACATATTAGCATATATAACGTCAACGTATATATACAAGTAAATGGTGCAATATATAAAATGGTATAATTAATAATTTCATTATTATTATTTTTATTATTATTAATATGTAGTATAGTAAATAAGAGTAGGAGGTTGAACTAAGTAACTACCTTTCAATAGTTAATAAAGCGTTTCTTAATACAATTGACTCTTTAACATATAACGAAAGTTTTATTATTTCCATCTTGTCATGTGATTTCAATGGTGAAATATATACAAATGCTATAATTTATCATTTCATTATTATTATTATTAGTATTATTAGTATTATTATTATGTAATATAGTAAATAAGAGTATGAGGTTGAACTAAGTAACTACCTTTCAAAAGTTAATAATGCGTTTCTTAATATAGTTGATGCTTTAACATATAACGAAAGTTTTATTATTTCTATCTTGTCATGTGATTTCAGTAACTCCAAATATTTGAAAACAGAAGGACGTTTGTAATAACAACGTTGTAAGTATTTCTTTCTAATATCAATATAACAAGGACAAATACATACAAAATGAAATTCATCTTCTATATCTAAACTATTACAGATTAGGCAATATATTTCTGCACGAAGTGTTCTATTGTTGGCATATCTACCAGTCTGTATTCTGAGTGGATGTACAGATAGTCTAAGTCTAGTAAAAATATAGACGTAAACTTCTTGGCAAAATATCTAAATATGTTTCATATTCCAAACTAGTTTTAATATCTTTGTACAATGTTAACACAGAACTGTTGTTCAAGGTACCACACCCATTTTGTTTAAAGGCATCTAAAACTCTAATTCTAAAGTCATACAAAAATACGTCAATGTTTATATAAGAAGCATTATCCAATACATAAGAAAAACCGTAATCATCTAGTAATGTCTTAACAATGCTAACCCAGTTCCTTTTTCCTTTATTACAGTACTGTAAAGCGTGTTCATACACAGTCTTTAAAATGATATTGTCAGTATTTATTACTTTCAACCAATATTTCATAATTCTTATATATCTATTAACATATGGGGGATATCTTCTAAGTTCGCCATACACAGCTGCATTGCATGTATTAGGTAGTACCTTTAATAACCTTTTACAAAATTTTAAATGAATTCTTTCAATTTCTTTAGATTTAGTATTGCCCCAGATCTCACATGCATAACTTAAAACAGACACAACAAAGGCATCGAACAACTGACAAACAGTTTTAGGACTCAAATCATATACTTTACATTTACATAATAGAACATTTACCGACTAAATGCTCCTGATTAAGAGCGAAATTTGCAGCATAATTGAAAAAATCCCTAAATAGTTAAAATCATTCACTACGTTGATAACGTCTCCAATGTAGGTCCAATGCTCACTGGCTAATAATCCGCCACGTTTACGAAAAACCATAATTTTAGTTTTGGCAAAGAACATAAATGGAGGCGGCTATCTTTGAACGATGACGTCATCGCGCCGTTTTACCATATATGGCATATTGACAAAATGTATTTTAAAGCAAAGAAAACCACCGCAAATTGATTAAAAATAAATATACAGATGTAAAATGTATACATTTTAGTATTATTTTTCATTTGCAGTGATTTTCTTTGCTTTAAAAGACATTTTATCAATATGCCATATATGATAAAACGGCGCGATGACGTCATCATTCAAAGATGGCCGCCTCCATTTATGTTCTTTGCAAATTTTCAATAGGTCATATCTCCTTTATTTTTTATGGCATTTTGATAATTCTTTCAGCTTTTTTCAATTTTTTCAGAGCCCTTTAAAATAAGCTGTGTTTGAAAATAGTGCATCAACCCCTTTAAGTCCCCACGAATCGCAATAATTATTTAATGTATCTAAATGTACTTGTATTTCAGTACCTGTATTTCAGCAGGTGTTTTTCCTACAATGGCCATGTCATCCGCAAATAGCAATAACATTAGTACTATATCATCTAATTGCAAACCTGAATCTATATTATTTTGCAAATATAACTCCAAATCTTCAACAAAAAAGAGAAAACAAAAGAGGGGACATTACCTCCCCTTGACGTAAGCCAACAGCATAATTAAAATAATCAGTATAATTAGCACAGGATTTGACACGTGATTTGACTTTTTGGTACATATTGCGTATATTTCTAAGTTATTTGCCATTAATACCACATCTATACATCTTAAGCCATAATGCATTTCTATAAATAGAATCAAAACATTTCATCATATCGACAAAAATAACATAAAATCGTTTGTTTTCATTCAATTTTTTTTTTGAACTAATGACATAAGTACAAAAATCGCATCAAAATTGCGAAATCCGAACTGGGCATCCGAAATTATGTTATGCTCATTACAAAAGTGTTCAAGTCGCCTATTAAGTACAGTAGTAAAAAGCTTTGAGAAACAACTAACTAGTGTAATGCCTCTATAATTATTTACATCATTTACATCGCCTTTTTTGTGTAAAGGAATTATAATCCCTTCCATCCATTTATCTGGGTAAAAACCCGAAATCAAAATGCAATTGAATATATCGCATAATTAAGCCGATAATATGTCTATGCTTTCAATAAAATATTCATTCAGTAAACAATCACTACCAAAAGACTTCCTTCTTTTAAAATGTCATCAATCGTGATAGGCTGGTCAAGTTATGTTATGGGAAGGACCCATTACGATTAGCAAAATCATTATTTTCACAAAAATATTCCGCGTCATCATTTGTACAGTTAAATACATCACTGCCAAGCTTTTCAAAATATCCACCAAAAGTATCTAATGCTATCTTATTAGCAACATACTTATTTGAGCTCTTGAAATACTTCCAAAAATCTCGTGGTTTACTTTTCTTAAGACTCTCTATTTCAGACATTTTACGTTTATAAAATGTATTTTTCTTATTACAAATTATATTCTTATACAATAATTTACGTTCACATTAATCTATTCTATTTGCATCAGTTTTATAATAATTAAACAGGTTTAAGGCATCTAAATACATATTTTGAGCATTCACACAGTCTTGATCAAACCAGTCTGCATTTTTCATACACAACTCAGTATCAACCAATGTTTATTTTCAAAATAAGTGCGTTGCTTGTGCAGTGTGGCGGCAGTAAAACGTCTCCCCGCGCTTGCAATCAGTACTGTTATTCATTCGATCTTTGTAGATCGCTGAGCCCGATACTTATATTTAGTTATCGTGGTACTTTTTCAATTTCTTTTGTTTTCTTACTTAATTTTTGATTCGGTGGTTCCACTACTCCAGCCTATAAAAGGCTCTGGGTATTGTTTAACCACTTATAGGATATGTTGTCTGCTTTTTAATTTAGTCTTTTGGCTGTTACTTGTGATATGCAGGCTTCATAACCGCTGCTCCCAACTAAATTCCATTATTTTTATTTCGCTCTTCGGGGCATTTAATTTTATTAGATACTGGGACCATACGCCGTACGACATGGGGAAGCATGAAACTCCATGTCCACCGCCGTATGCATGCCATCTTTGGGATGGTTAAAATTGTGTACTGTTGATTTTATGAATATTGAGTTCTGCTCAACCCGGGGCTAGAGGGCGTGAGCGGTAGCCAGCATATTTCACTACCTCTCATGAACAGTCTCAATCAAACCGAGACTGCAATATTTCGTATGTGTCGTGCTCGGCCGTTTCCAAAGGTCCATTATCATACTTTTTGTAAATAAAGGATCAGTAACACTCCGTATAGTATCAGTAAAATTGCTCAAAGCCTCGTTTATCGACTGTTTAGTACAGTTATTTAAATTAAGTACACAAACCCCACACCGGTGGGGGAAACATTGATAGGTTCATTAAATTGCAGTTAGTTAATTATTCTTTATCACTCGGAATTGATATTTAATTGAAAAGTACAACATTTTATAAAGATATTAGTTTTTGTGAAGATTTTAGCAATCTTATACTAAATTTTCATATTCTATTTTGATTGCAAAGTGCCTTATTCGTGAGATGGTTATGCATATTTATATGTGATTAATGGCCCGTTGCACAATGTCGATACATGTTAAATGAATGTCACACATGTGTATTAGCACAGTTTGTGTTATTGTTTAAAACAAATGCATGCAGAGCACGAAGACATTTGTCAAAATAATTGTGTCTCCCTCGTGTGTTCTAGAATGTATTTTGTGTTGTATATGCATATGTGCCATTCAATAAAGAAGTTATGGTAATACATATAGGTATGGCATTTTGAATATGAAATTCGGAATAAATTACTGTTATATAGTATGTTAATAAATTAATTCATACATGGCATGTGTAATACATGGTTGTTTATTGTCATGACAAATAAAGGAAGCGTGTACCGCTTTGAACAGACTCGATATGTTATTTTCTGTCGTCTGCTTACGTTGCATCCAAGATATTCCATTTTCAGTATTTATTGTATTTCAAAGAAAGGTGTTTATCGTACCTTTAACTGGTAATTACACAAAATAGTTGCGTATACATATCCATGCATTTGGTTTAATTAAAATATCGTTTTGGAAGTTTGGACAGCTAACATATTCTAAAATTCGATGTTAACATTCTATCGCCCTTACACTGTGTAAATAAATGCTGAAAAGGGGGTTCTCTTACAAGAAAACACAGACAATTGATAAAAGTAGCAGACTCGGTTTTATTGAATCTGTTCATAAAAGGTAGTATAAAGTGAAAAAGCTCTCAAGTCCCCCATCACCGACGTAGGCGATACTCTACGTCATGCTCTTGGTATAGTTTTTAAAACCGACACGGAAACATTGGCCATACCACCATGGAGAGTTCGTGTAATAAATACAGATAAGGGAGATCCGTTGGAAACAACAAACACATGCAGTCAAGAGAATAAAGTAGCAGACTGGGTTTTATTGAGTCTGTTTATAAGATGTAATATAAGAAGCAACACCTCTCACGCCTTCTAGCACCTTTTCATCTGGACGTATAGAAACGTGTCCGCAATCGCCATGATCTTGTGTTTAAACATGTCACAGAATGAAGTGACTTTCAGTATTATAAATATCATCACTATGACATGGCTGAGCTCATTAAAACATGCACTAAGATCATCTTCTTTCTCTGTTTATTTTGCTGTATTGAATGCCACATTTCACCGGTTGTTAGACTACTGTGCTATGGAATAAGCTTTCTAATGTATCCCTACCGAGTACCTATATCATTACAGGTTAGACTAGTAGCTTAGACTAGTATTTCTAACGTTGTTACGGCACATTTAATCATATCAATATTCTACTCTATAAATAAAACATCTCATTTTAAGTATTACGATTCATTTCAAATTGTTTATACTATTTAATGATGTGTGGGATACATAATAATTATTCATTTTTGGTTGTTGCACTGAATAACGCCCGATCTGAGCTCATTAAGATAATCTTTTTCTCTGATTTGTTACAGTACTTAATGACACTTTCACCGGTTGGTAGACTACTGTACTATGGAATATGCTTTCCAATGTATCCCTACCGACTGCCTATACTATTACTCGACTTCATGCACAGCTTAGGCTAGTATTACTAACGTTACGGTACATTTAATCTGATCAATATTCTACAGCTATAAATAAAACATCTCAAGTTAAGGTAGTACGATTTCTTTCAAATCGTTTATATTATTTAATGATGTGTTGGATATGTAATTCTAGAGTCATTTGGCAATAATTATTGATTTTGAATGCTTCACTCAACAATCATTGTGAAAGATGTGCATCCCATGAGTTCTACCTATGTCTTGGTCCCACGTGTCAGCCTTGGATTTTCAAAGACTCATTTTTTGTTTTTTATCTAACAGGTCAATAAACGGACACATGGTAAATCTTGTTTTATTTTAGTTTTTCACCAAAAAGTATTTAAAGGCAGGAACCGTTCCAATCTGCTATAGTAAAAGTTTAATCTTATAGTGGATCTGTAAGCTCTTTATTTTGTATTAGTTCTACTGGTCGAACTTCTCTGTGTTTTTTGTTTTTGTCCATGGTCCGTTTACTTTTGCCTCGTTAAGATGATTTTTCATTCGATATTTACAAAACTCGGCCAGAGTAAAGCTCAAATAGTTTGGAAGCTATCTAGATCGGATTAGTAACACCAGAGTGATGGCCCTTGATTTATTGAAAACATATATTTTGCATTTTTAAATTTACATATTTCATTTTACATCTGATTTTTCCTCAAACCGAAGACTGTTTATATCAGTAAAAGATTAAAAGAGTTCGATAACCACTCAAATTCGAGCAGACAGAAACAGCGGAGTGTTTGCCCTTCATTAAAAAAACTAGCAGGAACACTTGTGTCATATTGTCTTGTTACTTTTTAAAATAACTCGAAAAAAAACGGCAAAAGTTCACTTCAAAACTCTATCCAGGTGTTCAGGTCATATAATTATATATTAGTGACGATTAAACGTGTAGACTCTTTTAAACTGATTCTTAAAATACTCTTAATTAGTCGCTCCAGTTTTGGCGTTTGGCCTGACGAGTTAATTAAAGCCATTTATATTGTGTCTATAGAGTTTGGATTCTCAACATATGTAAAAGAGTATGATAATGGACCTTTGGAGACGGCCGAAAACGACACATACGAAATATTGGATAAGTGTAGTAATTTCAGCTATGTTATGCAAGTTAGACTAGTATGTATACATAATATAGTCGATATTGACAATATAATATTTAAATATTTAGAGAATTCATTATTCTGAGCATTGCTTTTAAAAGTTTACGAAAATAAGAAATTACTGTTTCTGATAAGAAATATTTATCAGTGTGTTTATATAATAAAGCGTGTTTCTACTTAAACTGATTTTATCAGAATATAGCATATCATTTATCTAAATGATGGTCGTTAACTGCCAGGAATATATAAGCTGAAAAACAGAAAGTAATGTTTGAATATACGTCGGAATCGTGGGAACTAGGCTGATAATGAGTTCCCAGTCTAGTACTCTGATTAAAAACAATAAAGGAGTTCAGTTTTATTTATCCACTGCTTCGCATTTCACATTGTAAGCTTGCTGTGAAATGCACAAGTAGGAATGGCATTTAAAATAACTATAGGGGAGTGTTTACCCTTAACCAACAAGCAGTATGCGGTAAAACGCTTAAAGCTATGCACCTTCTATCCATAAATATTAAGAAACACGAGTAAAATCGGAAAACAGTTTCACAATTGTTCGATGTCTTTGTATGTTGTTTTTTAATAGTTCCGACATTCACTTTCTAGCTCCGCCATTTATTGTTCCTGGGTCAAGTTTCCACAAACATTAGGCATGTATCTATTGTGAGTTGTTTCTGGGGCAACACGTACTTATGGTACCGGTGTAACTATCGATTGAACATGTAATTGCTTCAAATTCGTTTGGGATATAATCTTGGCTAAGGGCGCTCACAACTGATAAATTAAAATGTAATTATAAAGCATATGTATGAAAGCGCAAACACTGACTGTGGAAAGTGATTAAATAATTGGGTTGCAAATGTCAAGTCTTTACTTAATATTAGTGGTTTTAAGTATGCATGGCAATATGCTATTATTTCGGTTTGTGGTTCAGTGCTGACCTACGGTGTCATTGTGTTTAATTTGCTAGTGTTTGACCCAATCTCATTAAAACCGATACATTTTGTAACGTTATTGTAGCTTTCAAGCATCATTTAAACATGTATATTATTGTTTCCTTTCCTCGTATTTCCCCATATAATATTGCTAAAATCTAAATGTGGCTAGATTTAAGCCATATATTAAATAATTCTATAGTTAAGTGAAATATATTGCTTTATTCTTGGTAAAAGCCACAGTTAGGATGACAGTTTCTCCGCATGTGTGTGTTATATGTTCCAGAGGTCAATTCAATAACAATGGTATTATAGTTTAAAGATACAGGTGAGTGAGCTACTCAATCAGGGTTACCGTTACCATAAACTTCGTAAAACCTTTGCAAAATTTTATTATCGTAACCCTGATCTTCTTTCCAAATATCAAAGTAATTTAAGGACTCTTCTACGACAAGGACTATCACAACCTGACTTCTATGTGATTTATAAACTTCTTGGTCATGATCGCTTTCATACTATCTTTGTTAAACTTGTTAAAAAGTTTATCAAAAGAGTTTATGACCCTATCATTTTGCAACGTACTGCATGCTTGGTGGTGGACCCTTTTACAGTTCGCCACTATGCTTTCCTCTTTAATTGTACGATGACCGGACAGGCGAGGCGGTGGACCCTATGATGACGCCTACCTAAATCCCATTGGGACGGTGGCGTTTGATGTTTGTCTATAATCTTTCTGGTCGTGCCCTTAATGGTTTATTCTCTTGTTGCTCTGGCCTCTGCCAAGTCATTGAGTACCTTCATTGTGTCTTTCTAGGCTATTGTTTTTTTGTATTATATTTACACGAACATATTTGTGTTTTACTTATATTGCCTATTGATGCTGCCTTGTTGGTTAGAGATTAGATCATGGCGGGGATTTCTTTATTTACACTGTCCTGTTTTAATGGGATGACAGTAGGGTAAGTGTGAGGTTTGGTGCACCCTAGAACCAGTTTAAACCCCCAGTGGCCTACTTTGCCACTGACCGTTCCAATGCGGTAGCCCTATTGTCAACCCTTTTGTGTTTGTGATGTCGTTTACTTTTGTTATTACTTTTGCCTTCTTGTTTGTCTGTTTACATGTGTGTTTCTGTGTTTTGTGGTTGACTGTCCTCCTTGAATGCTACTTTCCCTGTCCGATCTTTTTATATATTTTTATATTTCTTTGTAGTACTGCGTGCTTTTGAGGTGTTGAAATTGACAATACTTTAGTTGTTCAGTGTTTAATACCATGTTGCAATAACTATTAATTTTACAGAGTCTGCCTATGTCTCGAGTTTCAGGAACTTTTTTTTTTATTTAATTATTACTCCTTAGAAGATATTTTTTTCGAACATCAGACATGAAAGTATCTATGTTTCAAGATTCAACTTGCAATACCGATTATGTATTATGTGTTACCGTTCTGTTTTCTTCATCGAGCAAATCAAATAAACTGATTTGTTATAAATTGTCTATATGGTTCTGTCGATTGTTATATTATCATAACGCCTTTTAAATCAGCTTATTCATTCTCGTGAAGCTGATAAAAGGACTTATGAAATAGTTTGACAAGCTTTACTGTTAACCACCTAAAGCTCCCAGTCAATGTTTCCAATATGATATTGGCATAGATCAAGACAATAGGAAATGTGTATAATAAAAAATCAGAAATGTGAACATATATTCGAATATCTTGACTATATCGTCATTATCAATACGCTAGTACGAAAACAAATGAGATGATGATGATGAGGAGGAGGAGGAGGAAGAGGAGGAGGAGGATGACGACGACGACGATGGCGACGACGATGTTTGTTTAAAGAAAAAGAAATGTGAAAATATATCCGAATATCTTAACTATATCGTCATTATCAATACGCTAGTACGAAAACAAATGAGATGATGATGGTGATGAGGAGGAGGAGGAAGAGGAGGAGGAGGATGACGACGACGACGACGACGATGGCCACAACGATGGCGACGATGATGTTTGTTTAAAGAAAACGAAATGTGAACATATATTTGAATATCTTAATCATACTGAATGAAATAAGTTTAGCAAGTAAATAACATGGTAAATCCCATTGAGCAGATTCAAGGCTATGTTATGGAACGCCAATGCTGCCTTCTGATGGTACTGGTCCGTATGTTCTGTGCATTTACCAAGTTGTTCTGTGTTAACTACATTTTGTCCTGTAGAAACATCATCTTGTTCTGTACATTTGTCATTATGTTATGTGCATTTACTAACTCGTTCTGTACTAACGACATTTTGTTGTGTGCATACATCATTTCGTTCTGTGCATTTGTCATTATGTTATGTACTGACGACATTTTGTTGTGTGCATACATCATTTCGTTCTGTGCATTTGTCATTATGTTATGTGCATTTACTAACTCGTTCTGTACTAACGACATTTTGTTGTGTGCATACATCATTTCGTTCTGTGCATTTGTCATTATGTACTAACGACATTTTGTTGAGTGCATACATCATTTCGTCTTGTGCATTTGTCATTATGTTATGTACTAACGACATTTTGTTGTGTGCATACATCATTTCGTTCTGTGCATTTGTCATTATGTTATGTGCATTTACTAACTCGTTCTGTACTAACGACATTTTGTTGTTTGCATACATCATTTCGTTCTGTGCATTTGTAATTATGTTATGTACTAACGACATTTTGTTGTGTGCATACATCATTTCGTTCTGTGCATTTGTCATTATGTTATGTGCAGTTACTAACTCGTTCTGTACTAACGACATTTTGTTGTGTGCATACATCATTTCGTTCTGTGCATTTGTCATTATGTTATGTACTAACGACATTTTGTTGTGTGCATACATCATTTCGTTCTGTGCATTTGTCATTATGTTATGTACTGACGACATTTTGTTGTGTGCATACATCATTTCGTTCTGTGCATTTGTCATTATGTTATGTGCATTTACTAACTCGTTCTGAACTAACGACATTTTGTTGTGTGCATACATCATTTCGTTCTGTGCATTTGTCATTATGTACTAACGACATTTTGTTGAGTGCATACATCATTTCGTCTTGTGCATTTGTCATTATGTTATGTACTAACGACATTTTGTTGTGTGCATACATCATTTCGTTCTGTGCATTTGTCATTATGTTATGTGCATTTACTAACTCGTTCTGTACTAACGACATTTTGTTGTTTGCATACATCATTTCGTTCTGTGCATTTGTAATTATGTTATGTACTAACGACATTTTGTTGTGTGCATACATCATTTCGTTCTGTGCATTTGTCATTATGTTATGTGCAGTTACTAACTCGTTCTGTACTAACGACATTTTGTTGTGTGCATACATCATTTCGTTCTGTGCATTTGTCATTATGTTATGTACTAACGACATTTTGTTGTGTGCATACATCATTTCGTTCTGTGCATTTGTCATTATGTTATGTGCATTTACTAACTCGTTCTGTACTAACGACATTTTGTTATGTGCATACATCATTTCGTTCTGTGCATTTGTCATTATGTTATGTGCATTTACTAACTCGTTCTGTACCAACGACATTTTGTTGTGTGCATACATCAGTTCGTTCTGTGCATTTGTCATTATGTTATGTACTAACGACATTTTGTTGTGTGCATACATCATTTCGTTCTGTGCATTTGTCATTATGTTATGTACTAACGACATTTTGTTGTGTGCATACATCATTTCGTTCTGTGCATTTGTCATTATGTTATGTGCAGTTACTAACTTGTTCTGTACTAACGACATTTTGTTGTGTGCATATATCATTTCGTTCTGTGCATTTGTCATTATGTTATGTACTAACGACATTTTGTTGTGTGCATACATCATTTTAATATCTACGTTTTATGCCTTGAATCGCATACGTGTAAATAATTCAGGAACGATAATTCGTATATTAAGCGTGTCAATTATTCAGTAACGATAATCCAGTAAAAACTACTACTACGTTGTCTGTCCTTGAATCTCATACGTGTAAATTATTCAGGAACGATAATTCGTATATTAGGCGTGTCAATAATTCAGGAACGATAATCGTTAGTGACACGTATCATAGAAGTAACAATGGGAAACGTATCTACTGCTACGTTGTCTGTACTTGAATCGTATACGTGTAAATAATTCAGGAACGATAATTCGTATATTAGGCGTGTCAATAATTCAGGAACGATAATCGTTAGTGACACGTATAATAGAAGTGAGAATGGGAAACGTATCTACTACTACGTTGTCTGTACTTGAATCGCATACGTGTAAATAATTCAGGAACGATAATCATAAAAAAAAACACGTAAGATATGATACATTTTCTTTCTTAAATTACTGACAAGCACATTAATATATGTTTAATATATCACAATGACAATGTCTAATATAAGAACGTATAAGATACACTTACAAACATATATATAATATAACCAATACACTACAAAAATTAAACTTTATACGACTTTATATAAAATTGGCAAAAAATATGAATTCATAACAGTATAATGTAAATATTACGGGCGTGATAACCGCTATCGACCTACTCTTACGGTTGTGCTATTATTACATACATGTCAATAGACACTCAGTTTTTTCGCACCGGTGTTACGGTACAGTATGACTACCCCCGGTGTTACCCCTTTCGTTGCCCAGTGTAATGTATCCGAACATAATAACGATGTTTGCACATAAAGAAATGATGTATGCACAAGACAAAATGGCGTCAGAACGGAACAACTTAGTAAATGCACACAACGACTTATCAAATGTACATCACAACTTACAAAATGTACAGAACGAGTTAGTAAATGCACATAACATAATGACAAATGCACAGAACGAAATTATGTATGCACACAACAAAATGTCGTTAGTACATAACATAATGACAAATGCACAGAACGAAATGATGTATGCACACAACAAAATGTCGTTAGTACAGAACGAGTTAGTAAATGCACATAACATAATGACAAATGCACAGAACGAAATGATGTATGCACACAACAAAATGTCGTCAGTACATAACATAATGACAAATGCACAGAACGAAATGATGTATGCACACAACAAAATGTCGTTAGTACAGAACGAGTTAGTAACTGCACATAACATAATGACAAATGCACAGAACGAAATGATGTATGCACACAACAAAATGTCGTTAGTACATAACATAATGACAAATGCACAGAACGAAATGATGTATGCACACAACAAAATGTCGTTAGTACAGAACGAGTTAGTAACTGCACATAACATAATGACAAATGCACAGAACGAAATGGTGTATGCACACAACAAAATGTCGTTAGTACATAACATAATGACAAATGCACAGAACGAAATGATGTATGCACACAACAAAATGTCGTTAGTACATAACATAATGACAAATGCACATAACATAATGACAAATGCACAGAACGAAATGATGTATGCACAAAACAAAATGTCGTTAGTACAGAACGAGTTAGTAAATGCACATAACAAAATGACAAATGTACAGAACAAAATGATGTTTCTACAGGACAAAATGTAGTTAACACAGAACAACTTGGTAAATGCACAGAACATACGGACCAGTACCATCAGAAGGCAGCATTGGCGTTCCATATTATGCTTCAGCCGCCATTAACAATATAGTTAACATAATTAACAAGTATATACAGGACATTATTTTTAAACGATGTCTGCGAAAAAAGTAGCAACATGTTTTAATTTGACTGCTTTACAGAAATTATAATTTCGTTCTTATTTCAATATAAAGGTAGATAATTCTAAAAGTTAAAACTTTGATTCGTAATTTCATTATAATGACAAGGTTAATGTCAACTGTTTTTTATCAGTCGAAACCCAGAATAGTTATTTAATAAAGTTAAACCCAGTTCTTGATAATATTCTTATTTTTAATATGAAAAACGTTGTTTTATATAAATGGGAGATAACTCTGATACTTACTTTGAATCACACATAATAAGTGAAAAACAAGATCACATTCTGACATACGAAAGTAATCAAATGCTTCACATTATAAAATAAACATTCAGTTTCGTTAAGCTAGATATGCAAAATACCCTCCTAAACTTGTTTCCTTCAGTAAATCGATGATGTGGAGGAGGAGGAGGAGGAGGAGGAGGAGGAGGAGGAGGAGGATGACGACGACGATGTTTGTTTTAAAAGAAATGTGAACATATATTTGAATATAACTATATCGGCACGATCAATACGCCATTACGAAAACAAATGATGATGAATGATGATGAGGAGGATAATGAGAATGATGATGATGACGATGATGATGATGATGACGATGATGGTGACGATGATGATTAATTGGGATTTATCATCCAGTTAACACGGATGACATCGATCTCGGCGGGAACTGAGATGAAGGATGAAACAATCTTAGTACTTTTGTTTGAAACTCATAAATACAGATAAGGGTAAGATTTGCATGGTCGGGTTAAACTATTAAAATAATTACGAAACAATCATATGAAACGCATACTTATCTGAACCTCCCTCGTACAGAATGTATTTTAAAAAAAACTAGAGCTTGATTTTGTAAACTTGTTCGTCGCCTGTTTTCTTATCATATGCCAACCTTGACATAATAAGGAAAACAGATTTAGACAGCTTCTAGGTTGTATACAACATTTATATGATGACTCAAGTTTTCGTTCTCGTTTCAAGATATGTCGCTCTAGTAAGATAAGAATGCAGTATGTTTCTAGTTTTCGGAATGTTTTCAAGGTTATGCACGACAACTTGTGATTTGTTTTTGCACATTGGCGAAGGTTCAAAGAATACACTAATTATAGCTGAGTGCATTTTACATTGGCTCCAACTAACGCCTATCAAATTATAATCATTTAAAGGGAGTACATCTGGATTGGTATTTATTTATTTTATTTGTTTATTTTAGAATTTTTCAAAAGCATGTTTTCTGTATTAAATTGATAACACTTAACTAAATGAACCATAAACCACCAAAACACATCGCACTGAATCTGCTCAATGGGATGTCTCATGTTATTTACTTGTTATTTATTTCATTCAGTATGATTAAGATAATCAAATGTACTGTTTAATCAAATGTACTGAGTTTAATAAAATGTAATGCGTTTTTTTAAATGTACTGAGTTTAATCAAATGTAATGTGTTTAATCAAATGTACTGAGTTTAATAAAATGTAATGTGTTTATTCAAATGTACTGAGTTTAATCAAATGTACTGAGTTTAATAAAATGTAATGTGTTTAATCAAATGTACTGAGTTTAATCAAATGTACTGAGTTTAATAAAATGTAATGCGCTTAATCAAATGTACTGAGTTTAATCAAATGTACTGAGTTTAATACACTAGCTACTATTCTGGTATAATAACTTTCTGCAATATAGATACATGTGGAGTAATTATCTTGTTCAAGGATAAATAACGCGGCCGCGGAGATGATCGAACCTACGACCTCTCGATCTACAGTTCGGCGTACTACCACTGGCCCACGCACTCCACTTCCAGTTTATATACATAATTATATTGTTTGATAATTGGGGTATTTTAAAACAGCCTTTGGTTGTTTCTAGAATGATAAGAATTATGAAATGTTGACGATTGAATCTGTTTACAAAATATACAGTTGAAAAATAAAATCTAGTCACAAGATGGCATGATAGATTTTTCAGTTGACGTACTGAATTTCTCGAGTTTCGATTTGAAAATATCGAGTCTCAAGTTGACATTAATATCGAGTTTCGAGTAGAAAAAAATCGAGTTTCGAGTAGACAAAATCGAGTTTCGAGTAGAGAAAATCATTGTAAGACGTCGGACAAGGTGATGGTCTCACACCTCTATTGTCTCCACCTGAGAGCTCACTGATCTAGAGACAAACGGAAAATAGAAAATAATTATTTTTTTCTCTCTTCACTTTAGGAAATTTTTAATTTGAAAAATAGGATTTTCTTTGCTTTAGCACACATCTGCGGTGTAAAAGACAGATGATACAGAAAATCACAGGTTGATATGAGGTTTCAATAAAATTTAAGACGTGTTTGACCTAAGCACCACATACATGTATTCAGATAAATAATGTATGACTTTTGTACTTTTCGCAGGGTTCACATACATTTACATATGAGCGAGAAAAGATAAAGACGCCCTGGTTAACTTATGTATTGCATTGTTTTAAATTACTGGTCTTGGCTATACTGAAGATATTAAGCAAACAACAAGGTCTACTGCACAGCGTTGAGCTCAGATGTGGAAAAAGGCTATACAGTAACGCTATGGGAAAATTGATTTTGATGTGAGACCTGATAGTGGGGGAATTGAAGCGCACAAACAAAGCGGAACGGAATCAGTTGTAGAGTAAGATGGGGGACAAACACGCTGATGATTGTGTTTGTTATATTATATTCAGTTGTAGAGTAAGGTGGGGGACAAACACGCTGATGATTGTGTTTGTTATATTATATTCAGTTGTAGAGTAAGGTGGGAGACAAACACGCTGATGATTGTGTTTGTTATATTATATTCAGTTGTAGAGTAAGATGGGGGACAAACACGCTGATGATTGTGTTTGTTATATTATATTCAGTTGTAGAGTAAGATGGGGGACAAACACGCTGATGATTGTGTTTGTTATATTATATTCAGTTGTAGAGTAAGGTGGGGGACAAACACGCTGATGATTGTGTTTGTTATATTATATTCAGTTGTAGAGTAAGGTGGGGGACAAACACGCTGATGATTGTGTTTGTTATATTATATTCAGTTGTAGAGTAAGGTGGGGGACAAACACGCTGATGATTGTGTTTGTTATATTATATTCAGTTGTAGAGTAAGGTGGGGGACAAACACGCTGATGATTGTGTTTGTTATATTATATTCAGTTGTAGAGTAAGGTGGGGGACAAACACGCTGATGATTGGTGCGCCTTAAAACCCCAATTCAATTGTTATATTATATTCATATTAACACGTTTTTAAATTAATTTTTGTTTGGTGTTTTTTGGTGATCTTCTTTCACCACGCTTTTAAATGTTAAGGAATGCCAGAACTTTTGTTGTTTTTTCATCACGTTTTTGTCATGTAAAGGAATGCCAGTATACATGTTAAGTTGCAACTTAGATAAATCACTCGCGATGGCTTCCTGGGTAAAACCAGTACTAAGCAATGTGGATTAATTATCTTGCTCAAGGATAAATAGGCGAGGATCGAACCCACGACCTCTCGATCAGGAGTTCGGCGCTCTACCACTGGACCACGCACTCCATGTGTTTATACTGGAAGCTGGGTCGATATTTTTCACTCGAACTCGATATTGTCTACTCGAAACTCGTTTTCTCCACTGCAAACTCGACATCCTCTACTCGAAACTCGATATTCTCTACTCGAAACTCGATATTCTCTACTCGAAACACGACATCTTCTACTCGAAACTCGATATTCTCTACTCGAAACTCGACATCCTCTACGCGAAACTCGATATTCTCTACTCGAAACCCGATATTCTCTACTCGAAACTCGACATCCTCTACTCGGAACTCGATATTCTCTATTCGAAACTCGATATTCCCTACTCGAAACTCGATATTCTCTACTCGAAACTCGATACTTAGAAAATGTGAACATCGTTATTTGATGCTATTTGGTGTGTACTTACTAAAGAGGATGATTATAACTGAGTTATAGTTGATTTTTAGGTCCTATATCGAGCTTAAAGGAGAGTTTTATCTTTTATTTAACAAGATATATTTATAATTCAGTTGCCATTAATTTGTTTTGTTGTGTATAGAAATCATACAGATACTTTATACAAACGTTTCATATCCATGTATCGAGATATATCTAGATGATGAGTTCGGTTTATAACTTCTCACGTCAGCCTAATACTGGCCTGCGAGTATACTGGTTCCCAGTACACAGTATTTGTTTACTGGTACCCGAAAAGACAGTCATGATGACATGGTTAACATGCATGTAGTTTGTTCTGCATTTCACTCGCTAAAGTGTTAAGGGTTATTATTACGGTCGTGTTGCTTTTCTGTTTTTACAAATGTGCCATGTCTTGTACTGAAATAGCAACTTTATAAGCTGGATTCACATTTCACTCCTAATTTTTTTCTGACATACTTCTAAAATTGAATTGTAAGTAGCATTGTACGTTGCCGATAAAGTTAAAAACACCCGTATGATGGGATGTTTAGTTTTGGTATCGAATCATAAAATGACATCATGGTTCGTTTATAAATCATAGCTATTATTTGTTTAGACTTCAAAATGTTACTCGTTTATTCAATATTTCGGCCTCTTGGCCGTTTAAAGAGAAAAACTATTTCACGAAACATTTATGTCACGTCAGAATGATCACAATGAAAATGATTTGCGTTAACATTATCACAAAGAGTGTTTCATGAAGGTCGGATGTATAGACAGTTAATAGAAGATCTTTGGATAAGAAAGCTTGGTACTGTAAAGTATGATGGATGTGTTTAAAGAACAAGACGTCTGTAATATTGACTCTTTATTTAGTGATGATCGTCTGTGAACAGATTTCAATCTCTACCAAAACACTACAAGCGCATGCAGTGTGCCTTGACCTCTGGGGGTTAAATATCAGTCAATGGAAATATACTGCAGGCTAAAGGAATATAAAGTGTATATCATATCTAAATGCTACATCCCTTTTCTTCTCAGAAGTAAACATATGTATAGTACTAAAGTATTATTTGATAAAGAGAAAACACATGTATTTGTATAATGATAAAGTAACAAACTGATTAAAACAAAACGTTGTGTATACATTTAACTAAATGCATATTTCGGTTTAAGTCTTTCACATCATTGTCTATTGTACATTTATTCAAAGCTGGAAAAGTTCAGAATATTATCTAACAGTTTCCTGTAAATGTGTACCAGTCAGTTAACGGTTTCTAATGTCAAACTTCTCCCAGATATTAAATAGGTCAGTGGAATTTTCCAAATCTAACTAGGAGGTTTACATGTGGCACTGAATGGAGAGTTATGTGGTAGTTCCTGTTGAACTTTACATCACTGGTGAAATTAGTTAATGTACACCAGCTGATTTTTTAAAATGTGTTTTGCTTAAATTTACTAAAGTGCATTTATAGTTTCATTCCAGATGGTCACTGTAGATACATAATGATTCTCAATGTTTTATGGCCCCCATAAAGTGTGCAAGTGTGACTGCCGACACGCTCAATTACATAACGCCCGAGGCGGCTTTATCGATCTGCGGGAGGTAAATCTGTACTAATCTATCACCTTAGGGTTACATTTCGTGAAATTATTGTTTTTTTCAGTCGATTTCGATTTGAGGAAGATTCTTCCATATGATCTGCATTCTGAAGACCTAACATATAAACGGATTTAACCAGCCAGGCTAAAAACCCAAACTGGAGCATCGAATTAAGAGATACCAGCTCATAATTCATTTTACGCATCTACAATCAAGGGTATTTTAAGAAATCGTGAATAACCCTATAATTTTAGGCACATATACATTAGTATATGACCTGAACACGTATTCATCAAGCGACTTAAGTAGAACATGTTACTAAACTCAAAAAGTAAGGCTTTTACATCTTTTCAAGTATCCTTATTAACCTCTCAATGACACCACATAGCATCTATTTAAAGATCATATTTTAGCTGTAGGTTTTACTAATCAACAGCATTATTAAAGATTTAATGAAGATGTCTTAAAACGATAGAGAAACGGTGATTATAAATGTCAGTTTGGTTTTAGGTTTGCGTGCGTGGAGTTGAGAAGGGAAAGTTATATGGGGGAAGGATTTCTCAATAATCTAAAATAGATTAGAAAGCATGTTTGACGCAACTGATAAAATGCAGAAGCAGTTTGAATTAAACTACTGAAATGGTTGTTAATATGCAGGTTATGTATGAAACACCAACGGGACACTGCGTTAAATGAAGTACATCAGGATTGATATTATTTTTAGAATTGTGCCAATACAATTATTTATGTATTTAATTGATAAAAATAAACTGAAAGAACCATAATTCATCAAAGGAATTTACACTCAACACATAAAATAAATTACCCGAAGAAAATAAACAACCCGAAGAAGGTATTTCCTAACTATGGTGACGCGCCAGGAATATATATTTTAAACTTGGCAGTAAAATAAATCGCAGATGTATTGCAAAGCGAGCGTCATGTAGATATTGCCGATTTGCTCCGCGTGATTCTGCGTTGTCTTGATTTCATTTACCAATGTTTCCACCTTAAACTCCATCCGTACCATCTTCTCTAACAGTTGTTCCTCGTACGTTAACTTTGAACAAGCTGGCTCACGACACTCAATCATGATTGTGCACAACTGAGCAGCAATCATTATGAATGTAAATGGTATCATTCCTGTGATTTTAGCCATTTTAGATTTTATATAAAATGTGTACACGTGTTATAAAATAAACGATCAAGAAATGACTTATTTTCCGATTTCAGGCAAATGACACGTTCTGTTTGTCTTGTATGTATTTATACAAATCGATACCAAAAAGCGCTACTTCGCCAAAAAGCGCTACCCTAGCTTTTGAAATATTTGATCGGTGTTTCATGTAAATGGTTGATGAGACAAACACTGAGCGGTTGATGAGACAAACCTTAAACCGTTGATGAGACAAAAACTAAACGGTTAATGATACAAACACTAAACGGTGTATGACACAAACAGAGACTGTCGATGAGACAAAAACTAAACAGTTGATGAGACAAACACTAAACAGTAGAAGAGACAAACACTAAAAGGTCGATCAGACAAACACTAAACTGTCGATGAGACAAACACTAAACGATTGATGAGACAAACACTAAACGGTTGATCAGACAAATACAAAACGGTCGTTGAGATAAACACTAATCATTTAAGGAGAAGATTACTACTAGTATGGCTTTTAAGACAATTACAATTAAATATGGCTGACAGCGAGACGTATATTTTAGCGGTCGTGTTTTAAAATTCCATTTTCAAAGTTTTTCTACAAGTTATAGCTTTTAAAGTAATACGTATAGTGACTTGAAGATGTGATTATTCACTTGTCTGTGTTTGTGTGGATATCTGAGTTACAGAAAAGATGGAAAACTCGTTTTCCGGCATTCAAACAAAGAACCGTTTCGAATTGTTTAGTGAAGGTGAAATGGCGGGACAGAACAATACACGGACAATAGGGCGCGAGATAAATGTGAGACATAATTTCATGGAAAGTTCAATGGACAATAAAATGCTGATGTTATTCGACGAGCTGAGATTTATCAGAGAGGAACAAGTCACCTGTAGTAAAGGTATGCTTAACTTCCAGCAATCACTGGTTAAAATGACGGACAAAGTTGGTCACGTGATCCAGGTAGTCAATACACAAACTGATATTATGAAAACTCTGGCATATAAGTCAATCGACCTGGAAGCAAGATCCAGAAGAAATAATCTGATTTTTTGGGGTTTTGTCGAAAGTTATGGAGAAAACTGCTTATTTAAGATCAGAGATTTTCTGGAAGATAGACTGGAATTGACATCAAGCGATATGTACATTACTAGAGCACACAGATTGGGCATGCGTTCCCCCAACAGAAATCATTTAAAGCGTCCTATTATTGTGAATTTTCGAGACTTTTGCGACGTCGAAAGTATTATGAGTAAGGTTTATAAATTGAAAAACACCCCATTCTCTGTGGATTATGACATGCCGAAAGAAATACAAGATGCTAGAAAAATATTGTGGCCTAAATACAAACAGTTCAAGGTTCAGAATCCAAGATCAAAAGTTCAAATCATGTATCCTGCAAAATTGATTGTTGACGGAAGATCGGTGCACGATGAACTACCTGAGTGGAGCAGGTATATTAGGGGAAATCGCTTGTCTGAGTTTCAGCATGTTACCCCACACCGTGATGGGAACATAGCCCACTACAGAGAAAACATTGCCCCTCCGGTCGAATCACAGGACACATTTGCTTATATGCATGACAGGAGTGTTCGAAACGCAACGCATGGACACAACACAGAAAACATGGAGACGGCCTCAGTGCATATCAACACAGAAATCCCGGTAGTATTGCAGGTATCGCAATCCAGGCACTCAGTTGAAGACATTTTGTCATCTGAAAATGAATCGCCACAAGCAGAGCAGGTCCAAGAATCTACTGTACAACTACCACAACGATCCTTGTTTACATCCAGTGACCCTATTAACCTGACCTCAGAACAGAGTACACAACAGTGTATTGATTTTACACGCAACAAAAGCGAACAATTATCACCTGAAAGAGGGCGTTCACATGCATCCCGTGCATTAAACAAGGTCACTTCAAGATCAACAAGGCGGACGCAGTCAGCTATGCCATACCTTCGGTTTAGTACAGGTGCTACACGTGATAAAGATGGAGATCCCCGGGAATCTATAATTACTCTAGCCGATGTCAGCTCGCGCGATAGAGACAATCATGGTACAATTGTTCCAGATACTATAAATAACTCGGAGAGTGCGACCCCGATAAATGACAGTTCATAGACGAACGCGGAGAAGGCTCACTTACGATGTGCCTTATTGAATATACACGGTTTAGTGACAAAAAGAGTAAACAAATTAAAAACGAATGAATTAAAAGCTGTTTTTGATAATCATGATATCGTTTTATTTACAGAAACGTGGACAAATGAATTTTCGGACCTATATGTTGATAATTTTGGATACTTTGTTTTGAATAGAACCGAAAATAAAAAATCGAGTAAACGAAACTCAGGTGGCATTATTGTGTATCTCAGAAACGAATATGTGACAGATGAATCTCTTATTTTTCAAAGCTATGATGATATTATATGCATTAAGATTGATGGTAACAAATTGTCTTTGCAAAATGATTTATTTGTATGCTTGTGTTATGTCGTTCCAGAGAGCAGTAGTAGACAAGCGTTGATTGAAACGAATATTTTTGATAGAATTATTGATTTTATTACATCTGTAAATGTAAAATATGAAAAAGGTTTAAATTTTGTTTTATGCGGTGATATGAATAGCCGAACTGCTGGATTGGCCGATTACGTTATTGATGATAGCGATATACATTTGCAGTTATTACCCGATGAGTACACATGTGATGATGAACTTAAACGATTTTCGCAGGATAACGGTAGAATAAACAGTAATGGGCATTGTCTGTTAGATTTATGTAAACAGACTGGTTTACGTATTTTGAACGGGCGAGTGGGGAATGACAAAGGTATTGGAAGTAATACCTTTGTTGGTAATCGTGGAAGTAGTTTAGTTGATTATGTTATAAGTACCGACCATATTTTCCAAAGTGCATCGACGTTTAATGTTCTTGAACCCAATATTTTAAGTGATCATTGTCTTATATCGTTTTCTTTTGAATTTTACAAACCAGTTAGCATAAGTGAGAATATAAATTGTAATGATAAGAGAGTAACGTATAAGTGTGCATGGAAAAACGAGAAGAGATATGATTACGTTGAGAAACTTTCATCCCTTGATATCACACAAAAGTTGTATAGGTTTAATCAATCTGTAAATGAATGTTCAAATAGTGACGATGTTAATACTTGTATTGAAGGATTTTCTAACATTATTGATGAAGTTGTCTCGCCTTTATTTAAAAATAAGGTTATTTCTTCTGAAAACTATTCATCTAAAGATACAACGTTAGAGAGTCCTTGGTATACGGATGAATGCGTTAATAGTAAATCGAATTTTGTATATATGCTGAATAAATATCGGTTAGACAAGAGCGATGTTAACAGAGTAGATATGGTAAATGCTAGATCAAAATACAAGTCACTTATACGTAAATGTAGATACGAGTATGATAAAATTGAAACAAACAAACTAATACAGGCTAAACATAGAAATGCTAAGATGTACTGGAATATGCTAAAAAGGTGTGCTGGAATAAAGCAACCCAACATTCAGATTAGTGCTTTTGAGCAATATTTTAAAGCTGTTAATAACCCAGAGAGTCAATTCTTTACACCTGATGAAGATGTATTATATTTTATTGATAGATATGAAAATGATGAATTTAACATTATATTTAATGAATTAAATATTGAGATTACTGAACAAGAAATTATTAAAGGAATAAACCAACTTAAGTCAAACCGATCAGGAGGACCGGACCTATTTTTAAATGAATTTTTTATACATGGTAAGCATATTTTATCTCCGGTATTACGTGAATTGTTCAATAAAATATTCGAATTAGGATATTTTCCTGACAGCTGGTCAGAGGGTCATGTTATACCTTTACACAAAAAGGGAAGCATTAACAATGTAGACAATTATCGTGGTATTACCTTATTAAGTACTTTGGGTAAATTGTTTTCAAGAATTTTGAATAACAGACTCACAAGCTGGGCTGAAAATTATGGTGTATACATTGAAGCGCAAGCTGGTTTTAGGTCAAACATGGGTACAGTGGATAATGTGTTTGTCTTGCATGGATTAATCTCTCATTTTATAAATACAGGTAAAAAACTTTATTGTGCGTTTGTTGATTTTACAAAAGCTTTTGATTATGTAGTTCGAGAAAACCTGTGGTTTAAAATGATTAAACTGGGGAATTCGGGGTAAAATGTTTAATATTATTCATTCTATGTACCAATCTGTGAAATCAAGAGTTAAGTATTGTAATTTGTTGAGTGAAGAGTACAGTTGTATGCTAGGGGTTAGACAAGGTGAATGTTTGTCTCCTTTCTTATTCTCAATGTTTTTGAATGATATTGAAGAAACATTTATGAATAATGGTATTGAAGGTATTGATGTTAACATGTTTAAAGTATTTCTTATATTATATGCTGATGATATTGTTATTTTTGCAAATAGTAGTGAAGAGTTACAAAATAGCTTAAACTTACATTCAGAATACTGTGATAGATGGAAACTTGTTGTTAATGGTTCAAAAACAAAGATAATGGTATTCAAAAATGGTGGTTCATTACCGAGAGGTCTAATCTTTTATTATAAAGAAAATGCATTAGATATAGTAAACAGTTTTAGTTATCTAGGTATTGTATTTACAACTGGTGGCTCTTTTTCTGATGCTCAGGCAACACTTGCAGGCCAAGCTTTGAAAGCAATTTTTAAAATGAATAAATGTCTTTACAAATTTACGGCGTTATCGGTTGAACATAGGCTAGATTTGTTTGATAAGCTGATTACACCCATTTTGAACTATGGATCTGAAGTTTGGGGGTTTCTACAGGCGAATGCCATTGAAAGAGTACATATGCAATTTTGTAAAAGGTTATTGGGAGTAAAGAAGTCAACATAAAACGATTTTATATATGGAGAACTGGGTAGAAAGTCTATGTTATGTCATCGTCATTTTAATATTATAAAATACTGGGTTAAGATATTACAAAGTAATGAAAATAAATATGTAAAACAAATATATGTTTTGATGTTAAATGATATAAATGCTCAACCCAACATAAAAAATTGGGCATCTTTAATTAGAGATATATTAGGCATTATGGGTTTCAATGATGCGTGGTTAGCCCAAACGGTGGGTAATCCTAAATTGTTTCTGTATGTTGTTAAACAGAGATTACATGACAACTTTAGCCAAAATTGGAATAGTAGACTAGCTGATTCAAGTAGAGCACGCTTTTATAACTGTATATGTGTTTTCAAGTTTCAACCTTATCTTAATATTTGTAATATATCAAAATTTAGAATTGCCATGACAAAATTAAGAGTATCCTCGCACAGACTAGAAATAGAAGCAGGACGTTGGAATAAACCTAATAGAATTCCGGTAAATGAGAGAAAATGTAAATTTTGTAATATCCTAGAAGACGAGTTTCATTTTATGTTAGAATGTCCTATATACTCGGAGTTCAGAAAACAATATATCAAAAAATATTATTGGGATAGGCCAAATATGCAGAAACTTATTTTGTTAATTAACTCAGAATGTCAAAAAGAAATTAGAAACGTGGCTATTTTTGTTTACAAATCTTTTAATAAACGAAATGAATGTTTGTTTGCAAATAATTGAATTAATTCACAAACTTGTCTGTGGGTAGTAGCTACATGTTTTAAATTAAGCAAATCTGACCTGTATATTGTGTACAACTGTAATGGCTAAAAGCCTTCTCCACACAAATGAAAGGAATTATTATTAAAAAATATATATATATGATGTTATCATAACAAATAGTGCATTTGTAAAATTAATTAGTTGTGAATATTGTATATTTTGACTGTCAGTCATGTGTTGTAAAACAAAATGTATATCCTCATGGGCTATTTGCCTAATGGAATTTTGATAATAAACTTGTTCAAACTTGTTCTTTAAAATATTTACTTATCCCAATAAAGCGTATCCAAACGGCCGGAATGATGTCATCGTCGATCTTATATGCCAAACCTTAGACATATCTGAGGTGAGTATTACATTTTAAGGTTGTTACGCACTACTGAGTGGTACATTATTGTGTATACCTTCTTAGATTTGATATTCATTAAACCGACAAATAATGTTTCCTGACATGTTCTGCTAACGAAGCACAGAAAAACATATTTTTATGAGTATTCAAACATACAGCTGGACTTCAGATTATAAATTCAACGAATGTCAAATTATCACATGCTTCTGTTATGCATGGTGTTTTATTTACCTATCAAATGCATAATGCAAATACATAATTTGTCTAAGAGTACTGTAAACAGGCACATTTAAGATATTTATTTCAAAATTGTATTTATTCTCAAGCATTCCGTAGACATGTATGAAACTTGGACGGTAGGATTAGCTCCACGTCGTGTAACTTTGCACCAAATAAAAATAGAATGTCTAAATATATATATATATATAACAAAATCTTTCTTTTTTGCCATAGCTTTCGACCTAGCGGTCTTCATCAGTGCCGTTTATTTGTTGTTTATCATGCAGATATGCACTTTCTGCCTAATAAAAGGGGTGACCTAATACATTTTGCTTTATTAGGCCCTGACCAATAGAGCAAATCAATGCGGAATCCCTCGGCGTTTATTGAACGTAACGTTATCTGACATCATGTACGTAACGTTGCCTGACGTCATAAAACAAACAAAAACAACAACATGGCGGCGTCCTCGATAAGCGTAACATTCTGAGAAATAGGTAATAATAGTAATTCATACAGAAAATGTGGATAATCTACATGATAAATAGAATATTATGTCAGTGCCTTTTACTACCAAGTTTACTAGGCTCGGCACGAAAACGAAGAATGGCTCGGCTCGGCAGGGCCTCGCCATTCTTCGTTTCATAAGCCTCGCCTAATAAACTTGATAGTAAAAGGCACTGACATAATATTCTCTATATATACACGGAAACGGAAATGACGTCATGACGTTGACGCAGGTGTTTTGACGTCGCTGTGTCGCGGGTACGGCGGGAACGTTGTATTTGGCCGTTGGGGTCCTACTCTTTCGTATATGCTGTTTATTGTCAACCGTTTAGTGTTTGTCTCATCAACCGTTTAGTGTTTGTCTCATCAACCGTATCGTGTTTGTCTAAACAACCATTTAGTGTAAATGAAATGTACATCGTACATTTAATACGATGTATATAATAGGATTATTACTAGAGTAACGTGTTCTGGAAGTTTGTAACACCTCGAGTAGGTAAATGCCAGATCAGGATCACACGAGAGGAGTAGGTAAATGCCAGATCAAGGATCACACGAGAGGCGGAGCCATGCATCCAGGGTATCATACACTATATCATTGTCGTAATTGTATTAAGCCGTTTTGTGTTTGCTATATAAGAAAAACGCAAATTTTGGTGAGACGTGTAGGTTGGTTCCTTTGGTACATACTTGTTTTTCATATAATGTGTTCTGATCGTAATACGATGTATACTGGTTTAATTTAAAGGACGTATGTTAATGTTCTTAGATATGCATCGTTTATTCCCAATTAGCCAAACTGTGTTTTCTTCTGTTTCACAAAGTGCCTAATTACTGTTGGGAAGGCAGACTAGTTCTCAGACTGTATGCAAGGTTAGAAATAGCATGCCTGAAATTCGGCGTCAATAATACATTTTAATTATTAATAAGAACTTGCTACATTCTAATATTCTACAAATGTTTAGACTCCAAAATAAAAAAGCTATGTTTGAAGAACACGATGCAGATATAAAAGTGTATAAATTCATATATTTATTAAGTTGAAAATTAGGCAGATTTCACAGTTAAATATGCATTTATATGTCACAAATGTTAGCTATTCTGCGTTCATAAAGAAATATAAAAAAAATCGGACAGGGAAATTAGCATTCAAGGGAGACAGTCAACCTCAAAACAAGAAAGCAAAAGTAATAATAAATACAAACGACATCACAAACACAAAAGGGTTGACAATAGGGCTACCGCCTTGGAACGGTCATTGGCAAAGTAGGCCACTGGGGTTTTAACCGGTTCTAGGGTGCACCAAATCTCACACTTACCCTACTGACATCCCATTAAAACAGGACAGTGTAAATAAAGAAATCCCCGCCATGATCTAATCTATAACCAACAAGCTAAACAACTTTTCATATATTAAGTAACCATTGAAAGTAGTTATAAAAGTCGTACAGGAAATGAGGCATTCAAGGACTACAGTCAACCAAAACAGGCATGTAAACAAACAATAAAACGCAAGATATGACATCACAAACATAAAAGTGTTGACAATAGCACTACCGCCTTGGAACGGTCAGCGGCACAAAAATGCGCAACAATGTATACTTTCCATGTAATATTCTCTATTAAACCAGCAGCATTAATAGACAATATATGTATAACATATAGATGATCATGTATATATGAATATAAAAATCAAAAGCCTAGAAAGCCATAAAAGCAAGTACTCAAGGACTTGGCAGAAGGTACAGCAACACGAGAACAAACCGTTAAGGATATGACAAGACAATATTTAAGACAAGCAGCTAACGCTACCGTCGAGTTCTTTGAAATAGACATAGATTTTTGATTTTTTAATTATTATTTTTCGTTGTTGTTGTTGTTTTGTTTGTTTTTAATTCCCAATCAGATGCAAAAATACATATGAATAAAACAGCAATGTTTTACATTTCGTTATTAGGTAATTTTGTGATGGTGGATGTGATTCTTAAGGTAGGTAAGATAGAAACAGTGTCATGATTACAGCACGAATGTAAACAGCTATTTACATTGTTTCGTTATTTTTATATAAAATATATTTAAACAAATAATATTTTTACTTTTGAACATTGTGCAATGCGTTTTAGCATATGTTGTAACTAATCTGATTATCCTATATAAACAACGTTTTTTTCTGGAAAGGAGGAAACGGCGCCGCATTTCTTGTAGAAGTACTTATCAAGATAAGCGAACCAACATTAGATAATAAGACATTAAACAGCCGTGTTTACTATGCTAACTGAAGGATATCCCATGTCAATCAGTCTGTTTTAAGTACATAAATTGTACACAATACTGAAAACAAATATGTTTAGCACTACGTTTTGGAATTGTATAATGTTATGTAGTTGAAAACATCGGCATGCCATATGGTGGTTTACATTTTCTTTTATAATGTGTAATACAATGTAATTATCAGAGTTACCCCCATTTAGTAAATTACCTTTACATTAAAATAAGAACAAACTTATAATTCCAAGTAAGTTGAAACATTTCGCTATTTTTTCCGCAAATAATATTGGAAAGAATTTTCTACATATTCCTGATATTTATGTTACTTACACTGTTCATGACCGCTGCAACCCATAGCCTAGCATCTTTCAGTGGGATTTACCATGTTATTCAATCGCTAAACCTTTTCTTCAATATATTTGTGTTTGTTGCGTTGTTTTGATGTTTAGATGAATGCATAGTTCACTTGTCTGCCCTTAGATTAGATAAAGTGTAGATAATGTTTGAGTACTATTTTGAGTTTTAATGTAATTTAAACATGTTGCTTTTTTGTAAATCTCGAGAAAATTGTTAAAATTTGTAATGGTTAAGTTTATTGTGGCAGATACTTATAAATATGGAATGTTCTGGAATTTTTATTATATTAGAATGTCCAACTATTTATTAAAATGGGGATCCCTTGGAAACAACGAACACAAACAAGAGGAGCGTTTGTCTATATATTCTATATTTCTCTTGAGGATTCTTATTATGTCTGTGCATAGAAAATTGATTAGCACTTGGAGCTGACGCTTTTAATTGTAGTATGCTGGGTTCATTTTACAGTGACGTTGTTATATGTATGTACCTATAAATGTTTTCCCCCTCCAGGGTGGTGGGTTGGATGGCGGACATACCCAGGAATTAGACAACAATGACGACAGTGAGGTAGGAAGTTAAACAGAACCCGGTACCGACATGGGGATATTTGATGTTGATAAAATAACTTCTACCCTGCGGAATTACACATGCGTTTTACTCCTAGGGAAGGGAATTAGACAATACATTATGTGCATTTGTCTAATTCACTTGGGTGTGCCCGCCGCCACCGCACCCCCTCCACCCCCATCTCCCACAACGGTGTGCCCGCCGCCACCGCACCCCCTCCACCCCATCTCCCACAACGGTGGGGGGAACATTGAAAGGTGCCCGCCGCCACCGCACCCCTCCATCCCATCTCCCACAACGGTGGGGGGAAACATTGATAGGTGCTTTACATTGCAGACAACTCTTCTTTTTCATTCGGAATTGATATTTAGTTGAAAAGTACCTTTTTTTTACGAAGATTATATTTGTGTGAAGACTTTTGTAACATTTCAAGGAATTTGAATATTCTATTTTAATTGCAAATTGTTCGTGAGTTGGTTTGGCTTATTTACATGTGATTTATGATCTGTAACAAAATATTGATACATGTGTATTATCACAGATTGTATTATTATTTAAACACATGCATGCGGAACACGAAAACATTTATAAAAGGTATTCCATCTTCCTCGTGTGTTATAAAATGTAGTTTGTGTTGTATATGCATGTATGCCAATTCATTCAATAAACACATTATGGTGATACACATGTGTGTGGCATTGTTTATGTGAAATTTCGAATATGATACTGCTATACCGTATATGTATATAACTCACACAGGTCATGTGTAATACCTATGACATACTCTTAAAACTTCAACCACCCTTTACTTTTGTAACACTTATGTTTACCAAACTCCTTTACTTATGTAACAATTATGGTTACCAAACTCCCTTTACTTATGTAACAATTATGGTTACCAAACTCCATTAACTTATGTAACAATTATGGTTACAAAACTCCCTTTACTTATGTAACAAGTATGGTTACCCAAATTATGGTTACCAAACTCCCTTTACTTATGTAACAATTATGGTTACCAAACTCCCTTTACTTATGTAACAAGTATGGTTACCAAACTCCCTTGACGTATGTAACAATTACGGTTACCAACAAACTCCCTTGACTCATGTAACACTTATGGTTACCAAACTCCCTTTACTTATGTAACAAGTATGGTTACCCACATTATGGCTACCAAACTCCCTTTACTTATGTAATACTTACGGTTACCAAACTCCCTTTACTTATGTAACAATTATAGTTACCAAACTCCCTTTAATTATGTAACAATTATGGTTACCAAACCCTTTACTTATGTAACAATAATGGTTACCAAACTCCCTTTACTTATGTAACAATTATGGTTACCAAACTCCCTTTACTTATGTAACAAGTATGGTTACCCAAATTATGGTTACCAAACTCCCTTTACTTATGTTACAATTATGATTACCAAACTCCCTTTACTTATGTAACAATTATGGTTACCAAACTCCCTTTATTTATGTAACAATTATGGTTACCGAACCCTTTACTTATGTAACCATTATGGTTACCATACTCCCTTTACTTATGTAACAAGTATGGTTACCAAAATTATGGTAACCAAACTCCCTTTACTTATGTGACAATTATGGTTACCAAACCCTTTACTTATGTAACAATAATGGTTACCAAACTCCCTTTACTTATGTAACAAGTATGGTTACCCAAATTATGGTTACCAAACTCCCTTTACTTATGTTACAATTATGATTACCAAACTCCCTTTACTTATGTAACAATTATGGTTACCAAACTCCCTTTATTTATGTAACAATTATGGTTACCGAACCCTTTACTTATGTAACCATTATGGTTACCATACTCCCTTTACTTATGTAACAAGTATGGTTACCAAAATTATGGTAACCAAACTCCCTTTACTTATGTTACAATTAAGGTTACCAAACTTACTTTACTTATGTAACAATTATGGTTACCAAACTCCCTTTACTTATTTAACAAATTTGATTACCAAACTCCCTTTACTTATGTAACAATTATGGTTACCGAACTCCCTTTACTTATGTAACAATTATGGTTACCAAACTCCCTTTACTTGTGTAACAATTATGGTTACCAAACTCACTTACTTATGTAACACTTATGTAACAATTATGGTTACCAAACTCCCTTTACTTATGTAACAAATTTGGTTACCAAACTCCCTTTAGTTATGTAACAAGTATGGTTAAGAAACTCCCTTTATTTATGTAACAATTATGGTTACCAAACTAGGAGACTGAACTATTTAAACATATTTTCAAACTGTAGACCGAACCAGCGTCAAACCCTTGCTATTATTAAAACGAGTTTTTAAACAATGTTATATGTATTTAAAAGGATTCTAATATATACTACTGTATATATTTTTTATAGTCTGATAACGAGTGAAAGCTGCAATGTGGAATGAGTTAACACTTCAACCCTCAGTCTAATTGAACACCTACAAGGTAACGACACTTCAACCCTCAGCCTAATTGAACACCTACAAGGTAACGACACTTCAACCCTCAGCCTAATTGAACACCTACAAGGTAACGACACTTCAACCCTCAGCCTAATTGAACACCTACAAGGTAACGACACTTCAACCCTCAGCCTAATTAAACACCTACAAGGTAACGACACTTCAACCCTCAGCCTAATTGAACACCTACAAGGTAACGACACTTCAACTCTCAGCCTAATTGAACACCTACAAGGTAACGACACTTCAACCCTCAGCCTAATTGAACACCTACAAGGTAACGACACTTCAACTCTCAGCCTAATTGAACACCTACAAGGTAACGACACTTCAACCCTCAGCCTAATTGAACACCTACAAGGTAACGCTGTTGTTATTGCCGTTGATTGAATTAAGTTATTAAGTTATTATTATTATTGTATTATATCAATCCTTGATTTAAATGGATGGTTACACCGGTAGCGGGCTCACAATTCTTTGAATTGTCTTGTTAGACTTGGATTGATACCAGCAGACGTACTGGTACATTTGTATTACATATACACTAGCTGTGTAGTTTGAATTATTACACAGTTGCAATTTTGTAATCTGGTATATTACAATGCACCACAATAACCTTCGTTTATGGCTTAAACACATTCCACATGCCTTCTGAAACACTCCACCCGCTTATTATCGTGTGGTATACACACATAACCTTAATCAGCTTGATTTGTATGAGACAAATCAGTAAATTACATTTGGAAAAAATGACTGAGGCTCGTAAAATATATTGTGTGATATAAATAGAGGATCTTACATGAGTACTCATTCATTATTGAATTTATTAAACGAGTTATCAAAATGGTATAATGCTGCTATAATGCGAGGCTCTTATCGTTTTTGCTAACGAGTTTAATAAATTCAATAATGAATGAGAACGAATGTTAGCTTCCATTTATCACATAACTCACAGTCGACTTTTATTGCATTTTGCATGTCGCTTTAACAAGCGAAACCGACATAAACCGTGGGAATTGAATCATTATCGATTTTTGTTTTGACAGAGCGTACTAGGCTCATTTGTATACTTATATAATTGGTGGTATATCGAAAATATAGAATGGTGTTATTCCACTCCCAAACAGTAAGTTATGTGATAAAGTGGTATATAATTGATTAAGTGAACACTGATATTACGTCCCACTAAATTTAGAAAGGTTATAGAAAGTCGGTAATGGACCTGTAATGGTTGTCTTGGAAGGCCAGCTTTGTATTTTTTTATCTAGTTTGTAATAATGCATGAAGTTGTTGTATCAATCCTGACAAAAATGTTACATTTATATTTCTCTATTAAGGCCTCGAATTAAAACCTTACGCAGTTGAACATACACTGAACAAAATTGCTAAGTATCAACTTTTGTATCTGAACTAATTTTCTTATTTTAAATATATTTTAGAATAGATATATGATAAGTATTTTGTTTTGACCCATAGTTTGTAAAACATTTATTTTTTGCTTAAATTGTTACATCTTTTGAGAGTTACCCTCCCTTTATATGAAAACATGAAATGTTCTGATAAAACACATAACATGAGTCAAAGGTCGCTTAAAGATATAAAATTCTTAAAATTGGTATGAAATAATAGAAAAAAACATAAAAATTTGACCCATTTATCGCAGATTTTCCGTCTATAAAAAAATGAAATATGGATAATCTTAAATTAACTCCCTTTACATTGAATATTGTTTGAAATTCAAGTAACTGGAATTCAGCGTTAACATTAAATATTTCGAAAATTTATTTTGCAAACGCATTTGTAGTGGTAATGCTAGTAAAACATGATGTCAAAATAATTTTAACTGGTATATTTTAGAATTAGGAACATCGAAAGCTTCACTAATTCGAAGTACTGAATAAAATCCTATATACCCAGTTGTATAAGTGTTATAACTTATTTCTAAGAAAACACATTGACTTAAAAGTTTTAAAATATCTGCAATCAGAGCAGACGATTTACACTCGTTATTTTGCAGTTTAACCGTATCTCTAATCAAGCTCAAAATACACTAAACAATGAGAATATTATTGACATATTCTTAGGTTGATACTTAGCAATTTGGTTTAGTATATACCTGTTATTTCTCCATTAAGGCCTCGAATTAAAACCTTACCGCATCTGTGTTTAACGGTTGAACATATACCTGTTATTTCTCCATTAAGGCCTCGAAGTAAAACCTTACCGCATCTGCGTTTAACGGTTGAACATATACCTGTTATTTCTCCATTAAGGCCTCGAAGTAAAACCTTACCGCATCTGCGTTTAACGGTTGAACATATACCTGTTATTTCTCTATTAAGGCCGCGAATTAAAACCTTACCGCATCTGTGTTTAACGGTTGAACATATACCTATTATGTAAAGCATGTTCTATATGTTTTCATTTGTGTTTTCCCAATACCGAGGCTGTCCTATACCAACAGCAGATTCAGGCTACATACACATGTAACAGTTGTTGTTTGTTTTATTAGCCGTTACTATATTGATTATCATCTAAAGTAAACATCGATGTATATCATAAACTGTATTTGATTTTTTGAAACAAAATAAGTAAATAGTATATCTATATTAAAACAAAAACACTTGGTAGATTATTTATTATTATTTTAGAACAAGCATATTACCAAATCAAACACTAATGTGGAAAAAGCTGTTTCTATATGTTAACATGTTTGCTATATTCCGCACGCTTTATTGGACAGTCATCATCATACGATACAAAGTTAAATAACACCATTTTATCAAACAACTGTATGCTAGCAGTATATTGCAGGAATCTGCATATATTCTATTCTCTTCAAAACAACAGGCTGGAAATTACTGTATGATTGTGATATTAATTAGTTACACAGTTAATAATAGACCAGCATGTAACACTAATATAAAACACGTCATTCGGGCAAATTATTTGACAAAGCACATGTGTTATTTCGTCCATTGCCTGGTCACTTGCTAAGAGCCCTATTGCTGTAGCAAAATACATTATGAATGGTAATTGACCGTAACCGATAAAAACGCATTTCATTCTGTGTTAATACGTTCGCCTGTTTACATTTATTTAAATCAGTATGGTGCTATACCAACAATCTGTAATATTCAACAACACGTAGACCAATATTCAACAATGTCTTAGTCTAAATATGTCATTCATCGGATTAATTCAATTATTCAGACTAGTGTAAATGTTAAAATGTCTGTTGATGAATAAGTACACCTGTAAACGTGTTCCAATAATAATCGTCAGTATCATACAGGATATCACTTGTCGACCCTAATGAAAATTTAACCCACGCCTTCATACCCGGTTTTAAAATGGCGACAGCATCAGCAGAGTGGCACACAGTATAATCTTTGTCACCCATTGTTACAACAGTTTGACGATCATTCTCTACAACTATGTCAAAATACAATGCATGTTCAGCAGAGTTACACAACATAACAGTGAACATATATAATCCACCAACAGGTGCTGTGAATACCCCAGTACTGTTGTCATAGCCTTGACCCTCGTTCAGAAGATTGGTTGGAAACACCATTATCTGGTTTCTGGCCGGACTTCTATCTGCCACCTGACGCGCCTTGAACGCAATAGTTGGTGTTACAGCCAGGTCTGAAAATAGTACAAGCTTTATTAGATATTACAATCAGGCAAATAGTACAAGCTTTATTAGATATTACAATCAGGCAAATAGTACAAGCTTTATTAGATATTACAATCAGGCAAATAGTACAAGCTTTATTAGATATTACAATCAGGCAAATAGTACAAGCTTTAATAGATATTACAATCAGGCAAATAGTACAAGCTTTATTATATATTACAATCAGGCAAATAGTACAAGCTTTATTAGATATTACAATCAGGTAAATAGTACAAGCTTTATTAGATATTACAATCAGGCAAAGGGTTTATGCATAGGTACTTCATCATTTTAAGGTGATATAAATAAGTTATGACAATCTCACTGATGTGTTCAATGTCTTTATTAAAAATAAAAATAAAATGATACAATCCGCCATTCGGCTAAATCATAATTTAAATGGTGTTATTTTAAGAAATAACGTGTATAGTGAATTGTAGTGAATAATAGAACGTTGTTTGGAGATCAATTGTAAACAATTTTATTTTGTTATTTTACATTTGAACGACAAATATCGTCGATATAATAGACCTTAAGCGATATTTTATTGTTATTGTAATACTCTTAAAATACCGTACTAACGTTATGACTTTGTAATTGTATGACATCAGCCAAGTCACTTCCCAGGTCACGCACATATGTCGCATGTCAATGAGATATTTCTAACTAGACGAATACTACGGATTTATTAGAATAAATGTTTATCATCGTTTTGTGTACTTTTCAAAGAAGATACTGAGATTACTTAACTGCTGGTATCGATTACAGGGAAATCATTCACGAAATGGTAGACGTTTGTTTCTGTTCACGAACGTGCGGATGTGAGTGAACAAGCAAAACACCCCTACCATAGAGTGAACGTTTTCCGTATAATAAAATACAGGAGTTAAATAAAATATAACATTTTAAATTATAACATGATTCTAACGGAAATGTTTCTCTTTATTTAACGTTGATCTATTGAAATTATTTTTGTTTTGTAGTTTTGCCTTGATAAAAATTAGCAACAGGTCAAATGTCAAGGTCACAGTGACCTTAATGAAAATTGATTTGCGCTCGTTGTAAACAAAAGAACTAAATTGATTAAGTGCATACATTTATTTTCTGTATAGCTGTATTGTAAGGAGTAGAATGTAGCTTTAATTGTCAAAGGTCACTGTGACCTTTCAATTCTGATGGGCTCTTCTCATTTTCAACAGAACAGCTGAGTAGATGAATTTCATGTTTGCTGTGTACTTATATCTAGGTGAAATGTAAAGCCCTACTGATGTTGGTGTCAATAGGCCAAAGGTCAAGGTCGCTGTGATCTGTCAATAACAATTAGTTTCCACTTAATGTAATAAAAAGTTTTTGTCTTTTGTTTACTATGCATACAGAGTATGACAACTTTAGACTCGTCGCGAGTATAATAGCTGTATTTAATGATGTGGGATCAAAAAGAGGGGGATCAAAAAGTAACAGAAACAATTTCTGAAACACAGAAAGCATTACTTGATACATGTATCAGTGAAAATTGTTTCTATCGCTTCGACATGTATTTTGCCCAAGTTTAGAAAATTTCTTTTAAAAATATTGAAAAACAAATGTTTATGACTGTTTAAAGACAACGTGGTATATTTCCGCGGAGCACCTTTATACCACGTCGCGTTGACGCCGTCAATTCTACGTAAGCTTTATCTGTTTTCACCATCAATTAATATCATTATAGTTTCTTAAACCTTCACATAATAGTTTCCGAGGCTGTGTTATGTATACAATTCCCCCATCTGTAAACCCATGAATAAAACGATTGAGCATAATTTGCCGCTTGAATGGTCCTAAGAATGTTCTGGAATTTTACTGGCAGAATTTTTTCGGGGCCAAATCTGGCGAATAGGGTTGATGTTCACGCGTCTTAATGTTCACAGATTCAATTGTTTCACTAGCCTTATGGGCATATAATCATTCTGCAGCATGAAGTTATGTTTATTTTGGTTAGTCGCTTTTAGAATGAATTATTTTGTTTATCTGTTCCCGATTTAACAGTTTGAAACCCACCGGACAGAAACATTTCCTGAATTTCTCTTCTTTTTTTTTCATATATTTCACACTATCGTATCACAAATTCAACTTGTTTGGAATGTCGTGAATTCGTAATCGTCTGTCTTCATAAGTGGTGATTTGAAACGCTTTAAGTTGTCTCCTTTAATCGACGTTTTTTAACGTCCCGATGCTGTTGAATTCTGCAAAATATTTCTCCCACCACCAGAAAATTGTCTATACCAGTCATAAATGTGTGATTTATTCAGCAAATATTCGCCATTGGCACTATTAATCAATTCTAGCGTCTCACTTCTCGCTTTTCCTAACAGTACACACAATTAAATTGCACAACGCTCCTCAAAGTTCATTTTTCCCTTTGATAATGGCGACAAAGGCAGATAATGCTGCAGATGCCATAAGTGACGTTGACAATTCATAAGGACCTCATACTTGCACGTGCCATTATTGAACACGTGCTAGTTAATGTTAAAGTATTGAAGAAAAAAAGTTTTGAAATGAGAGTACTTTACAATTAAGAAAATATGACCGTTTCGTAGATTTTTTTAAGTGCTCCACGGGCACCTGACTGGCGTTTCATATGCTACCATAGAAACACGCATATTATTGTAGAACTTTTATACTTGGCCATCTATTGACATATATGTATGAGTGTGATATACTAAAGCTTCATTGTCTGATTACAGCATATACGCGTTTTAGAAGAAGTTTCCGGTTACGTTTTGATTATCCCTCGTATATGTATATTTCATGATTTTTATTAAAGGCTGATATTTAAAATGTTAAAGGGTATGCATTATATATACGTAAGATAGGTATTAAAGGCAAATATACAGTAATATTTATAAGATGTAAATTCAATTTAAAAGTGTCGGTTTCCAATCATTTAAACGAGAACTCTATGTATTGAATTCATTAGTCGTGTAGTAAGATTTTGAGGTGATTAGGTCAATGGTCAAGATCAATTTGACCTTTTAATTGAAATGTGAAAAATGCAGGTATCTTTAATTGCAACATCCTTTACGTCCCGACGTAAGACGGGTGTCGACGTAAGACGGGTGTTTTTTTCGTGTTAAGGTTAGAAACACAATTTATGAAAGCTTGAAATAATTTCAGAAAAAATATATGTTAAAGTTCTATTTAATAAAACGAGTCGTAGTTGCAGAAAATTGGTAAAGCATTTTAAACAATGTTGTTATTTAGATAAAATAAATCAGATGGTTAGTCTGAACGTTATATCATTTGACTGGAAATACAAAGATAGCAAGGATAAAGATTTATGTTGAAATCGGTTAAGTATTGTTTTTAAATTATTGTCAGTTAAAAATAATTATTTATCTACGCTGAGACGATGACGTTGAAGAATGTATTTTATAATAACATTAAATATAAGGCAAAACAGAATAAAACAAGGTTTCAGTTGTGTTGTTTTGTCATTAATAACGCATTTTATTTCATCTCGAAGTGATCAAACGTTGATATTGATTGCCACACATGCTTTTATACATTTTGTTCACTTCTCGATGTAATAGAAATGTTACTAAGTTCAAAACAACAAATATCCTCTATATTTTAAAGCATCCATTTCCAGTTAAAATGTTCATTATTTTAAGTGACACACACACACACACATGCACCGTATTACCTGTTAATTTTGAGACTGTTACATTTTCTAGGTTATGCAGATCCTCCGACATCCTCGCAATTTGAGCTTCCTGGCGTTTGATTGTCTTCTCCATTTCGTCAGATTTCAAAGTCATTTCCAGTGCATGTAAGTGTTTCAAAGTCCCGAATTCTGCTTTCATGTTTTCCCTTTCTTCATGTAAAGAGTTCAATTCCTGCACAACGGTATCCCGTGCTGCCTTGATCTCGTTTGTCAATGTTTCCACCTTAAACTCCATACGAACCATTTTTTCAAGTAATTGTTCCTCATATGGAAATTTCGAGCACGAAGGCTCACTACACACTGTTGAGTGAAAAAGGACAAAAAGTAACAAAATCATGGCCTCTATCATTGTTGTGGTTAAAGCCATTTGTCGCTGAACTCGTTTCTGACTGGAGTAAGTATATCCATGCGCTAAATATCCGTAGTTAAATATGTCAGACATAATATCACGTGGTCGATATCACTTGGGTTAAACAATATACTGTTCTCCAAAGGTACGAGTTCTCCCTAATACTTAAGACTTAAGTTGTTCAATATAGATCATCTGCATAGTGAAAGGTTTTTCTTTACACCGGATGTTGTGTACGTACTTTTTTACATGAATTATTACAATAAGACAAATGTGATTTATATTAAGTAAATATAAAACTCAAACAGAAAATGTAGCATTCAACCACAACAGTTTAAACTATATCGCACTTGTTTTATCAAGTCGTAAGCTATGACATGATATCATTATATTTGATATTTAACTGGCCTATTAAGTTAAACAGTCGCAAAAAGGTACCAGACAACCCTCCTATATAAATATATGTTACACTTTAAAAATCGCAAGTAAACGAGTAAACTGATGATGTAAATGTTAATACGTTACAATCGTGTTTAAGAGAGTCTTTCTTCTAATTATACAAATTATTTCAAACGTTTGCGTTGCGAAAGCACCTTGGTATTAATTGAATTACACGTACAACCTTTTAAGCTATGTGAACAGAAGAAAACAGTTTTTAACCAGTGAAAGCATTCACGTTTCTAAAAAGTGTATGGCAACTTTTGGAGAGCGGTATACGTTGTGAATATGTTACAAAATGCTTCTACTCATACGCACAAAATACCTTTCTGACACTGCAAAAACAGTTCCAAAAATTACGCATACTTATCAATGGTAATACAGAAGAATTAACCGACATATTAATGTTGAGAAGTCAAGAAACTGGATCCACATTACCTCTGAAAGAAACCAGATTCAAATGATGTCAGCGTTACTGTTATCACGCAAAAGGCACGTGTAGTGGAATGATTGCATGTGGAATGATTGCATGTTCCACATGCAAGTGCCAGAATAACAACTTTATGCATGTATCATCCCTATATACCCATTGGCTGTGCTATGGCGGAAAATACGTGGTACATAACGAAATAGGAATTTCCTTTCTTATACAGTATATTATCCTGAAATAGGAATTTACACTAATTTTACTGGGATTCGATATGTAAAGTGTTCACTTTATATTACTATTTTTCAAACGATGGATGCTATTCAGTTTTAATGCAGTAAAGACACATCATTGAGACAGTCTGTTGGATATTTTCAGTAGCAGATATATTTATTGATTATAAATGTATTTTTAAATATTAACGTTATTTATATATAATTTAGCCACAACATTGTTAAGTAATCTGGTACACACTACGAAATAGTATAGTCGAATTGCATAATTGCATACAACCTTGACAACTAATTAAATATTTCCTTCCCCCTTTATGCAAAATCATATTACAAATGTATTTTAAAATGAACGGACTCTTAGGTTCAATATTAGTAAGACTTTTACGCTTGATCTATTTAATAAGTTCATCCCTGCAGTACTTCGGGTAAATTCTAATGTTTTTTAATTGAGTGTATAAACATTGTCCAGCCATGAACACTCGTACACTTATATAATCATGCCTTTAGAAGTAATATTGTTTCTGTTTCATCTCTAATCATAATATCAAAAACAAAAACCTAATAAAAACGATTTTACAATTACATTTGCCAGTTTAGTGTTTCATTAAATCAAAACAATGACATAGTACGCAATCGTTATCAAAAACGTTAGAGGTGGAAACAAATCAACAGTGTGTGTATTTTAAATTAATAAATTAAAGCAGGAGATTCAGACAGTATATTTTCACAGATAACCACAAAGTAGCCGAGTAAAGACATATGTGGTAATTGATGTGTTTTTGTTTATTACAATGCTCTTGCTCTGATGTCAACTTAACGACATAATTATATGGATTATTTATCTTTTTTTTGTTCGGTAAGGTACTTGTTTTAAACAACTTACATGTGCGAATTTTAAAAGAAAATAAATTAACATGTTGTCAAACCAATGTTTGAGAACCGCCATATTTTGGACGTACTAATGTATGAATGCGTCTTCCTACGTTGTTAGAGGTAGTTGTATACGTTATCGCCTCCACCCACTATTTTAACATGTTCTATATGCAACATAAATGGCTGTCATGAAATATGATTTTGAGGTTTTATAATTAAAAGCAAATATTTTGTACGACGTGTTTGCTTTATAGACGCTGATGTGAAGCAAGGTTTGACGACGGTTCTCCAAAAAGTGGATGAATACACAGCAACAGCAATTTTTCATAAAAGTTTGTGTCGGACATCAAGGGTTAACAGGGTATTGGTCAACTTATTCTAAAAATATACGTTATATCTTTTTTATTGTTTTCCGGTTCAATTTTGACAAGACCACTTTGAACATGACTGGGTAACTACATTCGCGTGTTTAGTATGTAAACTCTAATGAAAACTATACATTTTGTGTTATTTTATATGTCTTCAGCATTTCTTAAAATATTAAAAATATATATAATAAAACAAACGCATAAAGGTATATTATGCTGTTCATGCTAAGTAGACCAATCCATGGTTTAAACACTAATAGGCTTTTTATAATACAATATAGATTATCCATTAAAATATGAAACATTGGCGACCGACTCCATCCAAATATATATGATCAGTAGACACATTAAACATAGTTCATACAATTATATATAATCATACAATATACTGATTCTTAATACCACTGCACGATCAACATGATATGTAATATATATTCATGAATCTAGTATATACAATAGTAACGATATATTGATGTTGCCATGTGGCACGTGTGTTTCATGTGTTCATATAATCTTTACATGTGACTTTGTTATTGTTAAATGATGTTCGATAACCTATAAGCTGTATTGTTTACGTCTAAGTAAAGTAGTCTGTATTATAATCAGTATAAATGCGATGTGGATACAAACCTCTTAAAACAATAACTTTATATGCGGCTGTATGAAACTCTTGAGGTGTACCGGAAGTAAATCAAATCCCATGGAGTCCAATGCAATATTGTCCAAGCTTTCTAGTTAGCCATTTTTTCAAAATGAAGTTCAAACTATGATTCACTTAAATGTTCTTAGTCATGAGACCTGCCTCTCTAGAAAACTGCTGAGAATAGTAGGGGTCATGTGGCATATAAGAAAATAAAATCCTGATCTTTGTTGACACCGTGAACAAACTGCATTCATTCGGCACCTCTTAAATGTGTTCTACTTTCGCTTTCAAAACTGTCAAGTTGCATATAAAATCATCATACAACCATGCAAATGTTTTTTAGCTATCACAAACAAGTCAATAAAGTCATTTCAGCCAGAAAAACAGGCCTTAAATACTCAAAAATGCCTTTTATCACAAAAAAAGTTAGGGGTTATATATTTGGGAACTCCTTTCGACTACCTACACCAGGCATGAATATCACAGTGATTTACTTCCTGTATGCCTTAATAGTACCTTTACGTAATAGTAATTAAACGGCCTAATGGCGATACTATAAATTGCGTAAGAATCAAGGATTAAACGGAACCGAAGCATTGTGGTGTAGTGGTTATAGTGTCTGCCTTGCATTCGGGAGGTCGTGGGTTCGAGTCCCCTGACCGCGTCATACCAAAGACTTTAAAAATGGAGTAGTTACTTGTAACCCATGCCTGACAAGCAAATAATGGGTAGTACTACGTCTGGTCAAAAAAAAACGTCTGGTCAACCCGGTGTCAGAATAATGTGTCTGGGAGGGGTATCACGTACTACGGCGTGGTATTCCAGTGTGGCAGCACTATATCTGCTTCAAGTAGACTGTAGATAGATACATAGCACTACACACAATCACTCACGCAATAGTCCAGACATAATGCCGAGCCAACGGGGGATTCTTCCCGGGGGCTCATATGGTAGAGGGACTTTAAACCTTAGAAATCATCAACCGATTAAACGGAAAACGGCAATTGAGCTCTATTAGCACAACAACTTATTTGAAAGCAAGACACTCATGAGAAAGTTCCATCCGAAAGCACATTATCTAATAATAAAAAAGGCTTACCCTTAATGGGAAATAACTTCGACCAAATCTGAATAATAAATGCTTTAATTATGCACACTGGCACATTAGTTTAGTCGGGTGGGGTAATGAACGGTTTAACTGCGCTGTCAAGACTTAAGGGTTGATTTTTTTCGTGCGTTAAGCACCTAATAGTGTAGTTTCACTCTCTCGGGGCGGCATAGTCATTCTAAAAGACATATTTATTTAATATATATCGGTATTCTGAATGTATCAACACATATCTTGAAGAAAACATGTAAGATTTAAAAAAAAAAAAAAAGTTTTTGTATTTCATGTTTGCATTAACATTTTTGTTTTATTAAAAGTTATTTAATATTTTATTAACATTTAAGTGCTCCGTCCTTTTTCAGTATGACGTCATAAATTTCAACTTAAAAGCAAGTTTGCGTCTTCTTATTTATATCTACCATATTTCTCCTTGTTCAAAATTCATAACATTTCGTAATTGTAATCCTGGAACACGATTGACAATGCTACTTTAGTTTTATGTGTATTTTTGCTGACGACTTTCATTTCATTTAGCCATTTCCGAAATGCAGTTATAAAATAATGACGTCACATTTTCGATCATGGGTTTCTATTTTAACATTCGTTACAACGTAACAAGACGTGGTGTCGATTTTTTGTTTGAATCATTTGATTTATTTTGAGTTGGATTACAACATAGATGAATCCTAAAGGTTTATGTCCAAATATGAGTATGATATCGAAAAAGTCCACGTATTATTTGAAAAGCCCTTGTATACTTGTTATCCCCCGCCGCAAGGGGATATAGAAATGCCCTCCGTCCATCCGTCCGTCCGTACGTCCCATTTCGTGTCAACTCAATAACTCTAAAGCAACGAGAGGATGTGCAGAGCGCAAGAACCATAGCTCTGCCTTCATTCAAATTAGAGTTATTGCCCTTTGTAATTTTATATTTATAATTCGTGTCCGCTCCATAACTCGAAAACTACTAATTAGACTGAAATGAAATTTCACATAATGATAGAGGACCATGAGAGGACGTGCAGAGCACAAGAACCATAACTCTGCTTTCATTTAAATTAGAGTTATTGCCCTTTGTAATTTTATATTTATATTTCGTATTCGCTCCATAACCCGAAAACTTGAGGGACTGCAATGAAATTTCACACAATGATAGAGGGAAATGAGAGGACGTGCAAAACACAAGAACCAAAACCTGTCTTCATTTCAATTAGAAATATTGCCCTTTGTAATTTTATACTTTTAATTCGTGTCCGCTCTATAACTCGAAAACTACTAATAGGACTACAATGAAATTTCACACAATGAGAGGACGTGTAGTGTGCAAGAACCATAACTCTGCATAACTAAATTAGAGTTATTGTCCTTTGTAATGTTATGCTTTTATACATATAATTTATGTCTGCTCAATAATTCAAAAACTATTTGAGGGACTGCAACGAAATTTCACACAATGACAGAAGGCAATGAGAGAAAGTGCAGAGTGCAAGAACCACAAATATGTCTTCATTTAATTGAAAGTTATTGCCCTTTGTAATTTTATACTTATAAATCTTGTCCGGAGCACAACTCAAAAACTACTAGACTGGAATGATATTTCAGTCTCACATATTATAATACACAATTATAAATAAAAAGTGTGCATGGTATTTGTAAACGTAATCAGAGTGTATCTACATAGAGCTGTGTATCTACATAGAGCTGTGTGTTGATAAGCCGTTGAACAATATTCAATTCAACCCCCCCCCCCCCCCACCCCCAAAACACACACACACACACACACTCAATAAGTTATATAAGACACCTTCAACTCCCCCCCCCCCCCCACCCCCAAAAAAAAACACACACACTCTCAATAAGTTATATAAGACACCTTCAATTTTCTCTGGGGCGGCTCTAACTAATCTACAATGTATTGATGAGCCGCTAAACAAACTTCAATTCAATTCACTCATTCATTCATTATTTCTTCACCCAATACGTTATAATACCTCCTGCAGGTTCCTGTCCGGTCATCGCACAATTAAAGAGGAAAGCATAATGGCGATCACCACCACGCATGCAGTGCGTTGCAAAATGATAGGGTAATAACCTCTTTTGATAAACCTTTTAACAAGTTTAACAAAGATAGTATGAAAGTGATCATGGCCAAGGATCTTACGAAGTTTGTAAATCACGTCACCATAGAAGTCAGGTTATGATAGTCCTTGTAGCAGAAGAGTTCTTAAATTACTTTTATACTGGAAAGAAGATCAGGGTTACAATTTAGATACAAACCTGTTTCCCTTACAAACGGACTCAGAATCCGGCCAAATAAAATTGTGTGCGGTATAAATTTCAATATGCAAATATGTTGGTTGTTATCAGTTTCATTACGTAACAGTCATTAACGGCCTAATGGGATACCACAGTAAATTGCGTAACAGTAATTATCGACGCAGCGGGGTAATAACCATATATCACGCACCTGACCGTGATATCCCATTAACAGTAAGTATCGACGCAGCGGGGTAATAACCACGCACCTGACCGTGGTAGCCTATTAGGCAATAAATGACTAATACGTAATGACACTGATAGAGCCACACGTTTGTATCTCGGTTAGCACTCCCCACTCATACCCACCCACCCACCCACCCTCGCTGCAGTCTCATACAAGCACATATACATGTGTAGCAACGAAATCATACGTATTGCCAAGGGACCCGCACTCCCACCATAAATACACGCATACACATAATAAATAATAATTATACGCTTTCAGCAACTCAAACTGAATAAATCATAACGTTTACAACTTATCGATTAATTATTTCAGTTTATTTCGATAATATATTTGGGTCTATATTACATTTATAATATCTGGAATTATATATATTATGTGTTGTTGTTTTTTTGGGAGCAATACAATCGTCGTGATATGACCGAAACATTGTTATCCGCGGACACCATGGCCAGCGTGGACACCATGGCCACACCATGGCCGGCGTGGACACCATGGCCACACCATGGCCGGCGCGGACACCATGGCCTCCTACACATGTATGTAAACTGGACGGTACCGTGTATTGGAGTCTATTCCCCGAACACGTTAAAGAACCACACGAATATATTCGATAATAAGAGTAGGTCAGGTTCCTTGACTCATATGTACCATTCCCTTATCTCTGTGGCAGCTCTAAATAATAAGAATATACTGATGAGCCGTTAAACCATATTCAATTCAATTCAATTTCCTTATTTAGTCATTATTTTACCACTCACTAAGTTATATTACCACCTTCCATTCTCTCTGGGGCGGCTCTGAATAACCTATAATATGTCACTGACCCGTTAAACAAGATTCAGTTCAAATCAATTCAATTTCTGTATCATCACTCAGTAAGTTATAATACTACTTTCCATTCTCTCTGGGACAGCTCTGAATAACTTATAATGTATTGATGAGCCGTTAAGCAAGATTCGGTTCAATTCAATTTACTTATTTAGTCAATATTGCACCACTCAATAAGTTACAATACACCACTCCCCTTTCTCTGGGATAGCTCTAAATAACCTGTAATGTGTTGATGAGCCTTTGAACAATATTCAATTCAATTCAATTCAATTCAATTTCCCCCACTCAATAAGTTCTCCTTAATTAATCATTATTTCACCACTCACTCATTTATACTACCACCTTCAACTTTCTCTCAACTTTCTCTGGGGCGGCCTAAATTGAGCAATAGTAAATTCAATTTCCCCACACTCAATAAGTTATAATACAAGGGCGGATCCAGGATTTCAGATTGGGTGGGGGGGGGGGGGGGGGGGGGGGCTTAGATTTTGGACAATTTATAGCCTCATAAAACGGTTGCGGTAGTGCATTGAAAGGGTAGAAAAGTCCATTTTCAAATAAAATGATTGAACCATGTGTTAATTAAACCACTCATTAGCCATTAAGCGTCGAGCGAGCGATAAAACATTTAATACTGAGGGTGCAACAAAATTGTTTGATATTTTATCTACAGTAACATGGATCTATGATCCGGAATTTTTAAGTGGGGCTGGATCCCCCCTCGATCCGCTAGTGTAATACACCTTCAATTCTCTGGGGCGGCTCTAAGTATTTAATAAAGCATGAGTTTTGCACGTGTATGGGGAGATAATGCACTCGCTAACGCTCGTGCATTATCGTCCGTACACGTGCAAACCTCATGCTCTATTGTATTTGTACCACAATAACTAACATATACTGTGTATATCCTCGGGTATTACACGATGCATAGTGTGTATTTAGGCTATTGTGGTACAAATAACCTATAATGTGTTGATGAGCCGTTGAACAATATTCATTTATTCAATAACCTCCACTCACCCACTCAATATAATACACCTTCAACTTCTCTGGGGCGGCTCAGTTATAAACACGACACAGTTTAACACCACCTTACGCTCGATCACATAACGTGAGACGCCCCCATGCAGACCCCATGGCCTTACGCACACGCCAAGGCCATGGTATCCGCGGACACCATCGGGCATGGCCGGTCAATCTCCACGCAGAGTTATCGGTCCTTGCACTCACATAAATCAAATGAGGAACGATTAGAGTTTGATGGCCGGTGCGAACTGCATGGCCTCCTACACCAGGTAATGTAACAGAGATGGGGCCGAAACAATCTGGGGCCGAAACGATCTGGGCGTGACGTCCTACGACGAAAGCTAGCTGGTCTCCTGTAAGTCAGTGCAGATTGTAGAATATTGAAATATACACGGAATACCAGTACACACTCCGGATTTACTTCCTGTTAAAATTCATTTCCTGAAAATCTAAAATCCTGGAACAGAAAAATGTGCTAGGAATGCAATAGAACCTTTTATTTGAATTATTGATGCATTGATGCCAATATCCGCAACCTGATTTATATGATCAGGTAATGGCTAATAACGATATTGAGATACAATTTGCGTGAACATTCTATTTTGTAAACAATCGTGGCTCGACTTTAGTTTAGAATCCGTCTGTCACCTAGGCTATTCTACATGTTTATGCCCGGCATGAAATATCTGAGCTTCAAAGCTAGCCAGCAGACATTCTTTTAGTTTAATATCTTCAGTATAGCCAAGATAATTTAAAACAATAAAATAATAAGTTAGCCAGGTTTTTTTTTCTTTTCTCGCTCATGTTTGGCCTCGACTACAGTATGAACAGTACAACATTCCTACACTTATTAAAAATTGCCTAAAATTGAGAAAAAAATAGAATTATTTTCTGTTTTCGTTTCCTCCCTGCCTTTTACCCCCTCCCTGCCTTTTACCCCCCCCCCCCCCCCCCCCCCCAATTTTTTTTTTTACATATTTCTTTTTTTTTTTTTTTTACATAGCTTCTTACACTACCTATCCAACCCAACCCTACCTCTCTTCTTACACTACCTATCCACCCCCACATAGCTATGTTGCCACCCCTCCATCGAAACTCTATTATTTTTTTTATATGTTTCTGTGTTGTTTTGGTCTGTCAATTCTTACATTGCTTCTCACACATATATGTTGCCCTCACCCCTCCATCGAAACTCACCTTAGCCTCATCCGTCGGATGGGGACGTAAACCGGGCGGTCCCGTGTATCGGTCTATCCTCCGAGCACGTTAAGAACCATAGGAATCTATTCGATAATAAGAGTAGGGCAGGTTCCCGGATTCCTATGTATCCTTCCCCTCTCTCTGGGGCGGCTCTAAATAACCTATACTGTGTTGATGAGCCGTTAAACAACATTCAATTCAATTCAATTCCATCGAAACTCTATTATTTTTTTACACATATTTCTGTGCTGTTTTTGGTCAATTGTTACACATCGCTTCTTACACATATATGTTGCCCACTGCCTCTCTGCCCCCACCCCCATCCCCACCCTACCTCAATGTTTTTAATTATTTTAGAATAAGAACTGATCAGTAATTCAGTATGGGTATATTTTTATATGCCCATTAGAAAAAAGGACATGGTTTGGGGTTGTCTGTCCTTAAACAATTAGGGATGATAACTTTGAAACAATAACACCCACACACATGAAACGTCATAGTTACATTGCCCTAGGTGAGAGGAGGAACCCTATTGATTAGGTGTCAGTTCTTAGTCTATGGTCAAGGTCACCATGACCCTATTGCGAAATACACATTCTATGTCACGTGATGTGATAACTTTGAAACCACAACACCCACACTCATGAACCTTCATAGATACAAAGCCCTTGGTGATAGGTGGAACCCTGTTGATTTTGGGGTTAGTAGATTAAAGGTCAAGGTTGCTATGACCTCATATGGCAACATGCATTCAGCGAGATAACTTCAAAAGAGTTATCAAGGCTTTGCATCCTCATAAAACATCATAGGTACATTGCCTTTGGTAAAAGGGGGAACCCTGTTTGGGGTCACTAGGTCCATGAGCATGGTCGCCATTACCTCATACAGATTACCTCAGACTGAAAATATATGTCAGTAAAAATTTTAAAACTTGAATGTATAAATACATGTTACAAGTTGGAAGTATTTGTTTATCATTGAAAGGGATGCATGGCAATCTTGAGTTTTATATCAGGCATTAATATAGTACAGCGTTTATTAATCCTCTATCATTTTGACTTTAAAACTGCTTGCATATAATTAAATAAAAAATTCAGAATTCTATTTCCTTCATTATCCTACATATTTTTAAAATATATTATTTGTGCAATATTATCAAAAGTCAAAAATATGTAAAAACAATTTGCTTTGAACTTGTTGAACTATTCCAACAATTAATATAAATGACTGAACAAATTCAAGTAAAAAAATCTAGAATGCCGTGTGTCCCTTTAAGGCAATTAGAAAAGGGTCAGTTAGTGTATTTTTAGTCTGCATACTCCACATAAAGGGACACACAGCAATCTTTATTTTTTAAAAACTCACAGCATCCCCCCTAGTTTTTCTGCATAACTTGCATTTGTTCAGTCATTAATATTAATTATAAGAATAGTATTGTAAAGCAATTTGTTTTTGCATATTATTAAATTTAGATATTGCACTAATAATATATCAAAACATATAGGATAATAAGACGAAATAGTGAATACTTAAAATTTAATTTATTTTAAATTAAATGTAACCAGGGTAAAAGTAAAAATGATACTGAATATATAAATCGAGACACCCATTTTGCTGTATGTCCCTTTACTACCGGTAATACTATTCTGTGAAATGTGGTCTCCTTGATCTTCTTCAAATATTTTCTTTATAGAATACGGAAAGATCAAAACCCAGATTTTGACAAGAAGCTTGATGCTTTCGATGTTTAACGCAACCTGATGGTAATTTCAGTTTGAATACGGAAATATCAGAATTTCACTAGACGCTTGATGTTTTCGATGTTTAACGCAACCTGACCGTAATTTCAGTTTGAATACGGAAAGATCAGAGTTTCACTAGACGCTTGATGCTTTCGATGTTTAACGCAACCTGATGGTAATTTCAGTTTGAATACGGAAAGATCAGAATCCAGAGTTTCACTAGACGCTTGATGCTTTCGATGTTTAACGCAACCTGATGGTAATTTCAGTTTGAATACGGAAAGATCAGAATCCAGAGTTTGACTAGACGCTTGATGTTTTCGATGTTTGACACAACCTGACGCTAATTTCAGTTGTTAAAGAGGAACATAATTTGGAGGATACGCCACATTTGGAAATACAGTAAGGTAAGGTGCATTTGAATATGTGAAATAAATAAAGTGTGTGTGTCTAGTTCTAAGGATTATAGTCCCTCTACCATTTGAACCCTGAGTAGAATCCCTCTATGACTCGCCATTATGTGTGGGCTTTCATGTGAGTGATTGTGTGTAGTACTGTGTATCTATCTACGTCTACTTGTAACAGATATAGTGCTGCCACACTGGAATACCACGCCGTAGTACCTGATACCCCACCCAGTCACTTTTTTTTGACATTGTGTCAACCAGAATAGTACTACCCATTATTTGCTCATCAAGCAAGGGTAACAAATAACTACTACTGTTTTTTACATCTTTAGTATGACGCCAGGGGACTTGAACCAGCATCCTTCCGATTGCAGGCCAGACACTCTAAACCACTACATCATTGCACTTGGGTAGAAATAAAAAAAAATCCAGTCAGTTTGTATTGTGCCAGATCAATACCTGGTGGGCGGGATTTGAAGATCATAGATACCAAGGGCCTTAGGCTAGTGTTTTTTTTAAAGGTTTTCAAGTCCCAAACATCAGGTATTGATCTTGCACAATATAAACCTGCTGGAAATATATTTGATTTCTTAACTGACATGGATTTTTATAAATGCATAGTCATTATAATTCACAGTTTTACTAGAGCTGGAGCACAATACAAACAAATTCTCACAACTTACATGCCCAGCTCTCAACATCAAACAAAGAAAATATACAGCAACATTCAGATTTTAATCGATTATTTTTTTTGTTGGAACTTAATATTGCTTTAAAGGGAGCGGGAAGAATAAAGTGTGTCAATACGAGTAAAACCATCATAATGCATTGCAGTTGCATGTACATAATTATTCACTAAAATAGGTCCCATGTAACATTAAATTATTGTTAATGAAACTTATGTGATAAACATGTTTAAATGTGCATTTCAGTTCTCAAGAACTTGTATTTTAGTATTTATAGCATTACTTAAAGGTATCAGACAATCTTGATTTTTTAATCCCATTAGTTTTCCCACATAACTTGCATATGTTCAATCATTAATGTTAATTATAAGAATAGAATAAATCAAATTGATTTTGCAAATCATTAATGTTTGATTGTATTGCCCCAATAATATTTAAACCTATGGTAAAATAAGATGAAAAAATGAAAAATCAAAATTTTATTTCATTATATGCAGCAGATTTAAAGTCAAAATGATACTGGATAAATAAATGGAGGCGTTAATTTCAATGCTTGATAAACACTTCAAGATTGCCGTGTGTTCCTTTAAGATAGGAAAATTTTCTAGTAATCTTAGCCACTTTTTTCAGCCAGGATGGAAAGTTCAGACAGTATGGATACCTTTGACCCATATACCTACGAAGGGTCACCTAGTGTCAAGACCATCTATGGATATATTGCCACGGTGATAGGGTTTCTATTTTTTTGGGGTGTCAACTATGTTTTAGTAGTTGTCGGACCTCCGAAGAATATGAAAGGGGACATATGGAGATGGAGAAATACATTTGTTTCATGGATACATGCTGACATTGTAGGCGTAGGAGTGATTTATTGGTAAGTATTTATGTTATACACCCCACTAAATGCAACATAATCCTGTTAACAAGGTTTATGTGGGTGTTCTGCTCTTCCATCCATTATATTCATATACTGGTTTTAAACTATACGCTTAAAGCTAAATTTGTGTCTTGCATGATAGCAAATTGCCATTGATACATTACCTCTGCTTTTTGTATGTTCTGCATGTTTTTAGCCAGATTGCATAGCAAATCCAGGCTTAAAGTTTGGTGATTTCCGTCTATGCGTTTTGACGTTTTATTTACAGTTTTTATTAGCTCTACTGATCAGAGATCAGCAGAGCTTATGCCATGGTGCGGCGTCCGTCGTCCGTCTGTCCGTCTGTCTGTCCGTAAACTTTTATTTGTAGCAACAACTCCTCTGAAACTACTGGATGGATATTCATGAAACTTTACAGAAATGTTGCCCATAAAGTCTAGTTGATCCTAGCAAAAATTCATGTTGATGTGAAATCCAAGATGGCCGCCAAAGCTAAAAATAGAGTTTTAAAATACAATTTTGTAGCGACAACTTCTTGAAAACTATAAGTGATATTGATATGGGACTTTTTCTAAAATGATCAGCATGACATGATGTTGATCCTTGTCAAAAATCATTTTGATTCAGTGTTAAACATGGCTGCCAGCGGCCATCTTTGTTTACATAGAGTTATATAGTAAAAACTTGTAGCGACTACTCCTCTGAAACTACTTTACGGATTGTCATGAAACTTTACAGGAATGTTGCTCTTGATGTCTAATTGATCGTAGCAAAATTTCAAATCTGCCAGAAATTCAAGATGGCCGTCACAGCTAAAAATAGATTTTTAAAAAATAAGTTTGTAGCGACTACTTCTTGAAAACTATAAGTGATATTGATATGGGACTTTTTCTAAAATGATCAGCATGACATGATGTTGATCCTTGTGGAAAATTATTTTGATTCGACGTTAAACATGGCTGCCAGTGGCCATCTTTGGTTACATAGAGTTATATAGTAAAAACTTGTAGCGACTACTCCTCTGAAACTACGTGACGGATGTTCATGAAACTTCACAGGAATGTTGCTCTTGATGTCTAGTTGATCCTAGAAAAATTTCAGGTCGGCTGGAAATTCAAGATGGCCGCCACAGCTAAAAATAGATTTAAAATAAATAAGTTTGTAGCGACTACTTCTTCAAAACTATAAGAGATATTGATATGGGACTTTTTCTTAAATGATCAGTATGACATGATGTTGGTCCTTGTCGAAAATCGTTTTGATTTGACGTTAAACATGGCTACCAGCGGCCATCTTTGTTTACATAGAGTTATATAATGAAAACTTGTAGCGACTTCTCCTCTGAAACTACTTGACGGATTTTCATGAAACTTCACAGGAATGTTGCTCTTAATGTCTAATTGATTCTAGCAAAATTTCAGGTCGGCCGGAAATTCAAGATGGCCGCCACGGTTAAAAATAGATTTTCAAAAAACAAGTCTGTAGCGACTACTTCCTGAAATCAAAATCAATCAGTAGAGCTTCAAGGTCATTGACCTCTTGTTTTTCCTCATTTCTCAAAAACGAATAGTCGGAGAGCTTTGAAACTTGGCACACATGTTCATTATCATAATACAATGTTATATGACAGAAACTGTAACTCTTTCATGCATTTTAAAGAATTATCTACCCTCTTTGCTTGGATTTTTCAGTTAAAATGTTGAATTTGCAATCCGGTGTTCAAACCTGGTGACTGTTGAGTGCTTCACTTGTTTTGACAAGTTTTAATTATTTTTATATGCTGTAGACATGATTTCAGACAAAATTCGAGAACAAACATCCACCTTTTCTTCCTATAGATACCTGATTTTTTAGCTTAATTTTAATTTACGGTAAATCACCTGGTTTCAGTTGGTAGTTTGGTTGTAAGTATGATTGGGCAGTTTGTCGATACGCAGATTATCAGTTTTAGACCTAGTCGGTGTTTACAGTGCATATGCCGGATTGGCCCTTGGGTATAAAGAATCATTGGTTGTAAAGAATCAATTTCTGTTTTACCGTAAATTCAATTTTCTCAGCTCCTGTACTTTAGATTATTTTAAAATTGTCCAGGCTTGAAGATTCATCATATAAGCATACAGCTATGCAGCAATGAAAGGATTTGGTGCATTTTTGCATGTAACACCTCTCAGAAAAATTCATTACTGACTGCATGAAGTGTGTTTTTGAAATGAAAACTTCATACTGTCACAATAAACTGAGATATGAATATTGGCTGCTATAACATATTTTTGAGATAAAAGTCAAAATGTAATCATCAAATAAATTAACTTGTTAAAGTTTGGCATTTCTAGAGATGCAATGAATTATCATGGAAATATTGATGCAAAATAACATATTAAAAAAATCCCAGTTATAGGTCAGTAATTTCAGAAATGTTCCTATGATACAGCTAGAAAAGTAAATGTAAATCAGAAACCAAATAGTCGTTTTTCTTGCATCTTAAATTTAGACGTTTTACCCAAGTGATTCTGTATGCCCTAGCCGACTGTACATATGTTCCACTGTTTCCATGTCTCAAAAGTTTGGTGTTCCTTACTCATATATTGCATTGGTTTGTTTTAAGGTTGTGTAGATTTACTGGTTAATCAAGAGTATACGCATACATTATTTTTGTTTAATAGCTTATATATAATTGCTGTAAATAAAATATATTTCAGATTCCAGCTTTATATTTATATTTTCAGGATGTGAAAAGTAGGTTTTCATTTTTCTCAATACTTTGAGTGATTTAACTTCTAGAATTGAGATTCCATCTCTTACTAATATTATGCTTTATGCAGAGTTTAGATCTTTGATTAATTTCTGTCCTTTATGTGTACAATTTAGATCTTTGATGAATTCCTGTCCCTTGTGTGCACAATTTAGATCTTTGATTAATATTCCTGTCCTTTGTCCTTTGTGTGCACAGTTTAGATCTTTGATTAATTCCAATCCTTTGTGTACACTCCTTTGTGTACACAATTTAGATCTTTGATTAATTTGTGTCCTTTGTGTGCACAATTTAGATTTTTGATTAATTTCTGTCCTTTGTGTGTACAATTTAGATCTTTGATGAATTCCTGTCCCTTGTGTGCACAATTTAGATCTTTGATTAATATTCCTGTCCTTTGTCCTTTGTGTGCACAGTTTAGATCTTTGATTAATTCCAATCCTTTGTGTACACTCCTTTGTGTACACAATTTAGATCTTTGATTAATTTGTGTCCTTTGTGTGCACAATTTAGATCTTTGATTAATTCCAATCCTTTGTGTGCACAATTTAGATCTTTGATTAATTCCAATCCTTTGTGTGCACAATTTAGATCTTTTATTACTTACAGTCCTTTGTGTGCACAGTGTAGATCCTTTATTACTTCCAGTCCTTTGTGTGCACAGTCCAGATCCTTTATTTATTCCTAGAAATGAATTGAAGTGTTTACACAATCTAGATACTTTATTAATTCCTCTAATCTGAATCTTATACCTAGTTTATGCATTCTGTAAATTTTATTCTTAACTCTTGTCTCAATCTTATACATTGTTTATGCAGTCTGTATCCTTTATTCATTCCACTAGTCTGGATGTTATACCTTGTTTATGCAGTATGTATCCTATATTCATTCTTCTTGTCTGAATCTTATACATTGTTTACACAGTCTGTTTCCTTTATTCATTCCTCTAGTCTGAATCTTAAACCTTGTTTACACAGTCTAGATATTTTATTCATTCCTCAAGTCTGGATTGTATACCTGGTTTACACAGTCTGTATTCTCTATTTATTCCTCTTTTCTGAATAGTATACCTTGTTTACACAGTCTGTATCCTTTATTCATTCCTCAAGTCTGAATGTTATACCTTGTTTACTCAGTCTGTATCCTTTATTCATTCCTCAAGTCTGAATGTTATACCTTGTTTACTCAGTCTGTATCCTTTATTCATTCCCCAAGTCTGAATGTTATACCTTGTTTACTCAGTCTGTATCCTTTATTCATTCCCCAAGTCTGAATGTTATACCTTGTTTACTCAGTCTATATCCTTTATTCATTCCCCAAGTCTGGATCTTATACCATGTTAACTTTACAGTCTCTATCCTTTATTTATTCCTCAAGTCTGGATCTTATGCCTTGTTTACTCAGTCTGTATCCTTTATTCATTCCTCAAGTCTGGCTTTTATATCTTGTTTACTCAGTCTGTATCCATTATTAATTCCTCTAGTCTGAATCTTATACCTTGTTTATGCAGTTTGTATCCTTTATTCATTCCTCTAGTCTGAATCTTATACCTTGTTTATGCAGTTTGTATCCTTTATTCATTCCTCTAGTCTGAATCTTATACCGTGTTTACGCAGTTTGTATCCTTTATTCATTCCTCTAGTCTGGATCTCACATAAATACATTACATTCATATGTTTTAAAATTGTTACAATTAGGAGTCAAACATCAAAATGGTGGTCCTTTTGGAAACTAAGAAACTGTCTTTCAACATTCTTTTAAATGAAGCAACCTTGGTTAAGTGCAGCAGAAATGGCCTTGCACATTAGAGCTAAGACTCTGCCCTGCGTGAGTTCACCCTCTGCTGGAGGTATGTCTGATGGGAAACTTCATCTCATCTCCCTTTGAGGCTGATATAACTTAATATACATCATATTAAGTTTACTTGGATGTAAAAAACAACATTTCATTTCCTTTTAAATGTATTTGCAGTGACCATTTCTTCTTATACTCATCCTCTGCAGCTTGTGTACTTGCTTATAAATGCTTCCCTTACAGTGTCGTGTATGCATCTTCAACAAATAACAGGTAATCATAGAAGACCCTTTTTCCACGAGCTTGTTTCTATCTCGATTAGTTATTGTTGTGAACAGTCATTTATTTTAAAAGGCTTGTTGATGAAGCTTGTTACACTTTTACAACACTCAGTTGATGTTAACCTGATTTTGTGTGTATTTAAGTAGATAACATAACCACCAATAGCACCTCATTTCACTCAATCCTGTAATAGCTTTCTTGAAAGCACTCGTTTACAATATCTATTCTACTCTATTAAATTGGTATGTGATCAAGTTAGAGATAATGAAAATGGACGCTCCTGGATCTGTTTATAATCTTGCCATAGCCACCTGTTATGCTTCACAAAGCCTAAAATTCATTTTTACCCCTCTTGTTTACATTGTAAAAATAAAACAATATGGCGGCGTCCTCGATAAGCGTAACATTCTGAGAAATAGGTAGTAATAGTAATTCATACAGAAAATGTGAAAATGTGAATAATCTAAATGATAAATAGAATATTATGTCAGTGCCTTTTACTATCAAGTGTATTAGGCTCGGCACGAAAAGCGAGTCTTAGAAAACGAAGAATGACGAGGCTTGCCGAGCAATTGTTCGTTTTCGGGCGGAGCCTAATAAACTTGATAGTAAAAGGCACTGACATAATATTCTACACGAGAACCTTAGTTCCCACCATATATGTGACGCCGACGGAAGAACTTATTTCTCATTACTCAACTATTTCCGCTTGTGATCTGAAGCAAGTCACTTTCTCTTACTATTTTGTACGTTGGCGGCGTTAAACGGGCAGGTGTACTGGAGTTATCCTCCGGTCTTGTTTAAAACAAAGTGTGAACCTCTCTCTCTCTCTCTCTCTCTCTCTCTCTCTGTCTCTCCCGTTAAAAATAATTCAACTATGTAAAGAAATATAAAAAGATCGGAAATGGAAAGTAGCATTCAAGGAGGACAGTCAACCACAAAACACAGAAACAAACAAGCAAAGAGAGAACCAAAAAGGCAAAAGTAATAATAAATGCAAACGACATCACAAACACAAAAGGGTTGACAATAGGGCTACCGCCTTGGAACGGTCAGTGGCAAAGTAGTCCACTGGGGGTTTAAACCGGTTCTAGGGTGCACCAAACCTCACACTTACCCTGTTGTCATCCCATTAAAACAGGACAGTGTAAATAAAGAAATCCCCGCCATGATCTAATATCTAACCAACAAGGCAGCATCAATAGGCAATATAAGTAAAACACAAATATGTTCGTGTAAATATAATACAAAAAAACAATAGCCTAGAAAGTCACAATGAAGGTACTCAATGACTTGGCAGAAGCCAGAGCAACAAGAGAATAAACCATTAAGGGCACGACAAGAAAGATCATAGACAAACAACTCATGTTAAGTGTTTACTGATACACATATAAAATAAACAGTGGTTTATCTTTTGTAAACATTCTGACAAACAATATTTTGATACACCAAAACATCATTAAAATATTGTTTGTCTCTCAACGTCAAAATAAATTACTTTTAGTCCTCATTAAGCGTTCAACAAATGTTGTAGTGACAATTGACGTTTTTTTTAAAAATTGTTG